>MU226832.1:2204025-2224116 GCA_018584345.1 Thuja plicata | reverse complement strand
ATGATTCTCCTTCTTCAATGGTTGTATGTTGTTCAGTGTGACCTAATCTAGAAGAATCTTTAGGTCTTCTTGATGCTTCCACCAGTTGTTCAAAGTAGCTCATAGCAGCATTGGGATCATTCACTCTATTATTAAGTTCTTTCTCAGATCTCAATTCATCTTTCAATTGACTTTTCTCAGATCTAAGATTTACAATATCCAAATCTTTCCTACTGATCTCCTGATTCACAAGTAGTAGTTGATTTGCCATGTTTACTTGATTGACTATCATTGTTTACACATCATGTGTTCTTTCATCAAGTATGGTAGTCATCATTCTTTTTTCTTCTTCTACCATAGCCTTGTCATCTTCGGCTTTCTTTTTCTGTTCAACAACTTCACACATTCTTATTGATTGGGCTTCTTGTTCCTTTTTCAAGTTTTTGACTTCTTCACATAGTGCACTATTCTTTTCTAGTAAATCTTCTATTGCCGCATCACTCTTAGTAGAATATCCATTTTGAAATAGATTTTTGGTGTCCTCTTCCTGATAATGAGTGTCATTCAATAGTTTGGCCAAATCTTTCCTTGCAGTCAAGGACATCTTTAATTCTTCTCTTGCAGTCTCAAGCTGTTGTAGTGCTAGCTGAATATCAATCTTTTGATTCTCAATGACTTTACCCATCTTGTAGATCTCCATCTCAAGATCTAAATTCTCAAGCTGATTATGACCTTTTTAGAGAATTGAGCTCTGATACCAATTGTTGGAAATACAATAATGGGAAAGCAAGATACTGAGAGGGGGGGGTGAATCAGATCTTCAAAATTAAACACTTAAAACAAACTGATCCACATTCATACATATATGAATCTAAGGTAATCTCAGATAGCATCCACACAATGAAATAAATAACACATAACACAATAACTTAGTAACCCAGAAACCCAAATAGGTAAAACTAGGGTGGGGATGACACCCAAAAAATTCTCCACTACTGCAGTAATAAAGTGTACCTATTAAGGTTACAAATGTTGATTACAAAATGTAATCTACCTTGTTAAAGGTCTGCCCGGTTAAGAGCTTAAGATCATTACAATCTACCCTGTGAAAGGATTTGAACTTACAATAAAGTAAGCACTATGTTAGGAGATTAAGAAAGGTCTGCTAGAACCACTCTGTTAAGAGATTTTCACCTGATACAATGATTAGAATATCTCAAGTATTGATCCTTCGTTATGCACTCTGATGCTAATGACGAATCTCCTCTTTCTAGTACCTTCTATGATCTCATAATCTGATATAACTTTACTTTGCTGTTCATTTTGTTTTCACTTTTCTTGATCTTTGCTTCTTAACAAAATAACCCTCTGTGCATTTCACTCCAAAATGTAGTCACTAGAAAATTCATCTGCTCTCTCCTTACACTTGCAAAATAGGGTTTAGAAGCAATCTAATATATCTGTTCAAGTCTGATAGTGAGATCTAGATCAACGATCAAGATCTAATACCCATACCTTGATGGTATTACAATTAATGCTTTTAATAAATCATGCATAGGATAAAACAATTAAATGAATAATTAACTCTGTAGAAGAATGTTAAATGCATACATAAGTCGGCCCAAAAAGCTTATACAAGTCAGCCAGATCACTTATCCTTGAAGTTTGTATCATTCCTGACATGTATACAAAAAATTTTCTACTCGACACTTGACTTCTTTATTTCTTGGCACATAACATCTCTGTGTCCTACTCGGCTTGGCAATGTAACACGGCTCGACAATGTAACTAGGCAAACTGAAAACTACTCGACAATGTTGCTCGGCCTTGCATAGTTTTAGCTTGGCCACAGTGATAGCCAACTAAAACTACCTAAGTGAATGACTAAGTTTTGGTCACTAATCATCAATAGAACTTAGAGATTAAAAATTACTAACAATTGGTATCAGAGGTTGTGTGCTTAGAAATGAGTTTAATAGCTCAAGCAAAAGATCACAAGATGAATCGATGAGATGTGCCCAAGTTGAATAAAGACAACTTTGCATCATGGAAAAGTAGAATAAGACTCCACCTATCAAGTATTGGAAATGATATTGTTCAATACTTAGATACTAAATATATGTTGCCTATAAGACCTCACACTCTTGAGAAATTAAGAGTAAAGCATGAGAATAACTGTATGATGATAGAACTTGCAACATCACTCTCCGATGCTGAATTTGAAGATGTCAAAACTTGTACCTCTACAAAGAAAAATGTGGGATAAGTTGAAGATTGTACATGGAGGAGATGCCAATGTACTAAGAGCAAAGGAAAAAATCCTAAGAGGGAGGTTTGATGACCTAATGATGAAAGAAAGAGAAAACATCACTCAGTATAGCTGCAAAATCAAAGAGGTAGTAAATGCTATCTGAGGAGTTGGAGGTGCACTTGAAGAGGAGACAGTGGTAAGAAAAATATTAAGAACCTTATTGCCTATTTATGCTATTAGAGTTTCTGCTATTCAAGAAATGAGAGCAGTTGAAAACAATATAGTTACTCTAGATAGTCTGATTGGTAGACTAATTTCATTTGAGATGAATAACTTTGACAATAGTGTCATACCATCTATAGAATCTGAATTCAAATCTTCTCTAAAGATAAGTAACTCAAGTCATAGACATGTTTTTAGAAATGATAGTGACAATGATAATCAGGATCAAGGAATTGATGAGATTGAAGCATTGATGGAAAGAAGATTGCAGAGAGGCAAAGGTAGATACAAAGGTAAATTACCACTTGTATGTTTCAATTGTAAAGAGGTTGGACACTTTTCTGCAAGATGTCCAAACTGAAGAAAAGATGACAAGGGAAATGACAGATCATATGAGAAGAAGTTTGATAAAGGTGAAAATAGAGATTATCGAAGCAACTAACAATCTGACAAGAGAGATACTTGAGACTTCAAGGACAAAGGGAAGAAATATTGTTACCTAGCTAAGAACAGAGTTGATGAAACCAACACCAATTCAGAAGAAGACATCGAGATGGTATTTGTAGCCATGAAGGATGATTCAGATGAAGATGAAGAAAGGTATGTAGAAACTGCACTCATATCTAAAGTTAGTAAAAATGATGTCTGGATCGTATATAGTGGTTGGACTCACCATATGACTGGTGATAAACAAAAGTTTGAGACTTTTAAATACTATAATGGTGGTTTAGTAAGAATGGGTAATGATGCACCTTGTCCAGTTGAAGGTAAAGGAACCATAATGTTGAATAGCCTAATAAAATGTGAAAATGCTTACTGGGTTAAAGGAATGAATTACAATTTTTTAAGTGTTTCTCAGTTGAACAATTCAGGTCATAGAGTAGCATTTGAAAATAATAAGGAAAAGATCTACAATGAATCAGGAAGGTTGATTAGTACCGGTGAGCAGACAAAAGTTAACCTTTTCTATCTTGATGATAGTAATACAACTTGTTTAATGGCTAGAAACAAAGACATATGGTTGTGGCACAAAAGATTGTGTCATGTGAACTTTGACAATATGATAAAGATAAGCAACAAAAGGAATGTTAGAGGCTTACTGAGCATGACTAAGCCCAAGCATATCATGTGCAAGAATTGTCAAAAAGGTAAGATGACAAACTCTAGTTTCAAGAGAAAACCCCACACATCTATTGCAATTCTAGAATTAGTCCATACAGATCTATGTCGACCCATGAGAACAAAGAGCTACTATGGAGATAGGTATTTAATTCTCTTTGTTGATGATTTTTCTAGAATGATGACAGTCATGTTTTTAAAAGATAAATTAGAAGCATTTAAGATGTTTAAATGGTATAAAGCAATGGTAGAAAAACAAAGTAAAAATAAATTGAAATGCTTAAGGTTAGATAGAGGATGGGAATTTACTTCAGAAGAATTCACTGACTATTGCAATGAGCATGGAATTAAAAGACAAGTTTCTGCACCGAGAACACCATAACAAAATGGAATTGCTAAAAGGAGAAACATATCAATTGTTGACTGTGCAAGAACATTGATGATTGAGAAAATCATCACTCAAACTTTATGGAGGGAAGCTGTCAGTACTGCTGTCTATACACTAAATAGAGTACAATTGAAGAAGGACACAAATAAGACACCCTATGAGATTTGGTATGGTCATACACCTAATGTAAGTTACTTCAGAATCTTTGGTAGTCAATGTTATATATTGAAGGATGATGGAAATGGAAAACTTGACTGCAAAAGTGAATAAGATATCGTCCTAGGGTATTCAACCAAAAGAAAGGCTTATAAATGTCTTAACAAGTCATCTAACAAAATCATTGAAAGTGCAAATGTGAAAATAGATGAATTTGTAGAAAAGAATGATAAGGAAAGAAAAAGGGAACCCGAGGACTACAAGTTTGTTTATATAGAACCTGACACTCTACCCGATCATCAGAACATTGCACCTGAGCATCAGGCTGTAATTATCGACGATCAGGATAATCCTCAAGATGATGTTCCAAGCAATGGAGATGGAAATTAAGGTGAAGAAGATGAACACAGAGCTGAGCTGAAACTTGCCAAGTATGTCAGAAGACATCAACCACAAAATAAAATCATAGGAGACGAAAAGGCTAGAACAAGAACAAGAAGTAAGTCACGTAACACCAGATGTTTACTTTGTGATTTTGAGCCAAAATCTGTTAACAATGCACTTGAGAATGAAGAATGGGTCAGTACTATGAATGAGGAGATAGAACAGATTGAGAAGAAAAATATATGGACACTAGTACCGAGACCAGATGACAAGAATGTCATCGGTACTAAATGGATATTCAGAAACAAGCTGAATGAGAATGGAGAAGTAACTAGAAACAAAGAAAGATTAGTATGCAAGGGATATGCACAAGAAGAAGGTATTGATTATGGAGAAACCTTTGCACCCATTGCTATACTAGAAGGAGTTAGAATCTTACTTTCTTATGATGCATTTAAAGGATTCAAGGTATACCAAATGGATGTAAAATTTGCATTCCTAAATGGAATACTAGAAGAAGAGGTATACATTGAACAACCAGAAGGGTTTGTTGATCCAAACAAGAGAAACATGGTATGTAGACTACACAAAGGCTTGTATTTATTGAAACAAGCACCAAGAGCCTGGTATGAAAGACTCCACTCATATCTAATTAGCATAAAATTTGTTAGAACAAGTGAAAACAAAAATCTGTATTTAAAAGAAGATACCAATGGTAATATTCTAATTGCTAAAATTTTTGTTGATGATATCATTTTTGGAGGGAGTGGATTGTTATGCAAATCCTTTGCCAATGAAATGAGCAAGGAATTTGAAATTTCTATGTTTGGAGAGATCTAATTCTTTCTTGGTGTACATATTCTTCAACAAGATGCAGGAATATACATCACTCAGTCCAAATACATCAAGGAAGTGCTAAATCTATTCAAGATGGAAGATTCCAAACCACTTGGAACACCTATGGCTACCAAATGTAAGATGACAAAAGAAGACAAATCCAATGAGGTAAATTAGACCTTATATAGATCAATGATTGGAAAACTGATGTATGTTGTTCACACTAGACCAAATATAGCACACGCAGTTGGAATTGTTGCAAGATTCTCTGCTAATCTGAAAGAATCGTATATGACTGCTGTTAAGAGAATTCTAAGATATCTGAAGAACACTGAGGACTATGGCTTATGGTACAAGAGAGAAGGAAAATTTGAGCTACAAGTCTATACAAATGTTGATTGGGCTGGAAACATTGATGACCGAAAGAGCACAACTGGAGGAGCATTCTTCATGGGTGACAAACTTGTCACATGGATCAGAAAGAAGCAAGGATGAATCTCTCAGTCTAATTCAAAAGTATAATATGTAGATGCTGCTGCAAATTTCTCTAATATTGCATGGATCAAACAATTGTTGGAAGGTATGAATATGAAGATTCTTGAACCATTAATTATCTATTGTGATAATACCAGTGCAATAAACATTTCTAAGAGTCCAGTCATGCATGATAACACTAAGAATATTGCTATCAAGTATCACTATCTAAGAGAACAAGTGCAAGCAAAGGAAGTGACATTGGAATATGTTCAATCAAAGGAATAGTTAGCTAATATATTCACCAAGCCATTACCGAAGGATACATTTGAGTACTTGAGACAAAGACTAGGGGTCCAACCCTTGTCTATCGATCAGTAACCTGACTAAGAGGTTGCACCAACCTATACAAAATATGAAGATCAGTCATGTTGATGCAAACACTAAGATGGACATCAACAGATACATTTGTACATTGCAAGGTACATATCTGCACCAAAAACTAGAAACATTGTATAGCTGATGGATAGGGAAATTCAAGGAATATATTATGCAAAGGGATGGAACATGATATAGATGATAAAAGAAGGAGAAATATTTTTGTTTGGAATTGTTGTCAAAGGGAGAGATGTTCTCATTATCATCAAGGAGAGATTTTCTTTATCATACAAAGGGAGAGATGATTCCATATCACATAAAGGAGAGATATGATAAATGGAGAGATTATATCATTATCCATGAGAAAAATTCATTGTCAGAAAGGAAGAGTTAATCAATATTCTAAGGGAGAGAAATTGATTACACATGAAATATCCATCTAAGGGAGAGAAGTAACAAAGGGAGAGAGTTCAGAAAAAGAGAAATATTGTTGTCAAAGGAAAAAGAGATTATCAAGAAGAGGAACAGTCAAGGTAGAGCACATATCAGAATAGAGATATCAGATGATACATCTATCTAGAGAAGGGATTGAAGATTGAAGACAACCACTCTGCATGAAAAAAATCTAAGCTATTTTTTGAGCTTATCAAGAGCCAGACATTTGTAATAGTTACATTAGGAAAGATTGATGAAACTGTATATTTCATATTGTATTAGTGATAGTATAGTATGATAATGTAGTATGTTGCCATCAATGCCAAAGGGAGAGATTGATGACATGTAACTAATTGAATGTTTGAAGATGTTAAGTTGATCACTAAAATGTAGAAGGATAATGCAAGACATTAAATAATTTAATGGATTGTATTGTCATTGATGTCAACTTGATATAATCTAATCGGTTATAATCAAAGTGTCAAAAAATTTGGAGAATCAAAGAGAAAAAGATTATGCTTTCAGTAATGCATAAAAGACAAACATTCACAATATAACTTCAAACATCGTCGGTCAGTGGACACTGACGGACAAAGATCACCAAAATTTAGGTCATAGTGATGGATGAGAAAGAACACCAATGAAAATTACCGATGAGTAGAATCACAAGCATTACTGATGGCTAGAAACATAGTGTAAACTGACGGAGAAGCCCGAGGTGTTCTGGAGTGTTGACCGACGCTATCAAAGAGTTAAACACTGAAAATAACTTGAGTTCAGAAATGACAAAATAACTAGCTAGAAGAGCTAAATATAGACTTAACTGGTAGTTATCTTTGTTTTCATTGACAAGATAAAGCCAGAGATAAGTAATGGATTTAAAGCTATTTTGTCGAGTTGGCAAGAAGATCTCAGCGAGATAAAACAAGAGTTTTTCTTTAAATCTAATTGGTGAAAATTATGGATCATGCCAAGACCAAGAAGATCAAGAACCTAACAACAGTGATATGATGTCTATAAAGAGACAACTCAATTCATTACGAATTGGTGTGGTGAGTGAATGAATGAAAGAAGATGCTGAAGAGAAACTGATGAAGAACAACTTCATACAATCCTGATCAACAAGCTGAGGAAAGAGCTAAAGTTTTTTGTGGGCACTGAGAAACAAAGAACATCATCACTGAGCATAATCAAAGTGGAGCAAAGGTATAAACCAATATATATTGATCAGAATAGTTTTATGAGATTACAATAGATCTAAAAATCTACAAATATAAGTTGTATATGTGAACAGATCATACTATTTCAGTTTAACCAGTGATTCAGAAAGTATCTTAACCAAGAAGGATTTAAATATCCTTTCTATATTGAGATACATCCCAAGGAGTATCAAAAATTTTGATCATGAAGATAGCATGAGATGCTAGATACCTATTGACAGGCCAAGTGAGTGTTTGATCAAGGAAGGTAACATAGAGGTGCCCAATATCAAGTGACAGAATAAACTTTTAAATCATCTAACAAGGTCACACCTAATAGTATGTTTGTAACCTTCAACATGGTTGGCTCTTCACCGAGCTCACTTTAGAAGAGTGAAAATTTTGGGTTACCGGTCCCAAGTGGTTTTTCCCTTAACAGGGTTTCCACATTAAAAATCCATGTGTCAATGTGTTTATGAGTCATTACTTAACTTAATTGGATTGATCGGTATACTCTAGAAAATTTACTATCTTTCGGTAAATTAATTCACTGCTATTCAATAAACATAGAGTAGAAGGTTTTACAAAGCATTCCGAGCAGTAGTAATTTGATATAAGTATTTGGAGGGATTCATATTATAGGACTGAAGTTAACTAGAGGCTTAATATTGTGGTACTAAGTTTTTGGGTTGATTATTAGAATATTTTTGAGGCCACTGATTCACCCCCCCTCTCAGTTATTACTAACAAAAATGTGTTTAAACACACACAGACATTATAATACACAAATTCGACTACAACCATAGAAGTAGAATTTCAACTTTATAGTTTACTAATAATTCAAGAAATATATCACTATCGATAATACAATATGAAATATGTCTCCATTATGAATGTGTATGAAAATTTCTAGGAAATTAGGAATTCATTATACTTCAAATTTCAATACAGTAACAAGTTACAAAAATCATGAACAATAGTTTTGGAAACTGTAAATGTAATATGAGTCAAAATTCAAGAAGTACAATATATGATATTATGAAGTATCTATATAAAATTTATGAAGTATACAATAAATATCTATTAACTGGATGCTAAATGATAACTTCACTGACTCAGTGAGAAGTCTGACACTTCTATATCCCACATAGAATCCACCTTCTAAAATTGACTATTAGTAACAGGGTCCTCTTCATTTTGAGTCGGGTATTCAAAATAAAAAAAATTATTAATCTTCATTCTGAGTCTAGGACCGAGATCCATCATTTGTATCAAAAATAGTAGTGGCACCATTAGGTTTTGAAGTATTTCAAAGAACTCATCTTTCATGCATGGAATTCCAAATTGCCAATGCCCTATCATAAGGAAAATCTTTAACATTGTACTGAGTTACAAACAACCTCAAGAAAGTTTCCAAATTTTTGTCTAGTTTGTTTCTAATCTTTGATTTCAAAAACCCCAATGCACTGAAAACTCTTTCATCTTCCCCTAACCCCAGTATCATTGTTTGACATAAATCAAAAACTTTGAAATATTCTGATATAGAATCAAAAAATACTTCACTCTGTTCTATCCTTTTCCAAAGCCTAGTTATTGTACTAGGTTCAAATGGATTCTCTAAGTTTTTCAATTGTAATTTCATACATGATACAAATTGTCTATATTTTTTTTTAAGATTATCTGAATGTAAAATTCCTTCAATCGGTTGTTCATTGCAATCTACATGTTTTGAAAACTCTCTCATCAATTCATCAATTTGTTTATGAAAGATTTTTGCATCAGTTTATGTATCTCTAAAGTTTTTCCAAAAATGAGGAAACACACAACCCATGGCTTCAAGAATTTCTTCTTGAGGGAATGTTTCATGAATCTCAGTTGAAATTTGGTAGGAAATTAACTTCAAATTATGACTAACAAATTTAACAATACTGTCAAAATATACCTTTTTAACTAGAAGTAGTCTGTCTTGCTTGGCTATCTTAGATTGGTGCATTGGTATTTCATATCCTTTCACAAACACACATAAATCATTTTTTGCATTGATTTGTAAAAAATTATCAACATGATTCAAATCTGTAATTATTTGCCACTTGAAAATTTTTGGGCTTTAAAGTGCTTTTATATTTGAATATAGAGCATCTAGGGCAATGCATGTCATTATACATAAAATTATATACTCATGGATATAAATAGTCCTTTATTGGGATTTCTTAACAAGTTTGTTCATTAAATATAGAATAGGGAGAAGACTGGCTAAAGTTAACATAGTCTCTACATCACTTAACTTATGTAACAGATTAGGAGCTTTGTCTACTTTGAGGCGTTGCTCATATATTAGTCCGATCAAGGATTGATATTTTGTTGGTCCATGAAAAGAGATCCATCTGGTCTCAACATCCTTGAGAAGCTTTTTCCCTAGTGTTACTCCCTCTAAAATAATCTTAAATTCTAAAAAACATTTAGGACTTCTGCAAAAGTAAGAGTATAACTCGCTGACTAGATCTTCAACTTTTGACACTGTAGGAAAATTTCTTACAATTTTATATGCTAAATTCATTCAGTGGGTCATGCAATGTATTCCAAGCATGTAAGGTCAATAATAGTTTGTAATCTTGCACAAAGACCTTTCCTTTTGCCTTGTATTACTTCAGGTCCATCATCTCCAACACACACTAACTTCTTGCCAATCTTCAAATCATCCATACCAACAACTTCATTCAAAGTTTTCTTGACTTCAAAATATAAGTTTTTTGCTGTTGAATTTCCCCTAATTTTATGAACACAAAGTAGATGACCTTGGAGTACATGTTCTTTTACTGTATAGAAATGCATACAAACCCAAGAAGTCTTATCTACTATAGTAACTTCATCTATGGATAATGAAATAAATCTGGATTGTTTTACTTTCTCCTCTAAATTTATCTTTTCCACCTCAGAAAGAAAATTTTCCATTTCCCATCCAGCGTTTGTTGACCAATATGACATAGGATAGTGAGGAAATTTTAGAAAAGATAAATTACCATATTCTAAGAAGTATCTCATAGGTCATCCTTTGGACAAAATATAAAAAACAATACTCATCGGAACGGTCTCTGCCAAGTTTACTTCATTGGTTGCATGTTTAAACCCAGCCTTGATTGGATTTATACTACTAGCACTTGCTGCCATTCTCTTGTTATGCTCTTCATATTCTATGGCATACTTAACTTGAAGACATTCTTCCTTTGATTTCCATCTCACTATTGATATTTCTTGTCCATCTATGGTTTGTTTTTCATAAACCTTACCAATATGCTTTTGTATAGTGTCAGTCTTTAGCTACAACTTCTTCTCTCTTTTAGTTTTCCAGGTACAAATATTACATTCATGTATTCTATTGGTTGTCCATGATTGTTTTGGACTGGTTTAATGAACTAGTACTTTTCTACCCAATCAATCTTAAAATTTCTTGTAATTTCCCACTCTCACCCCATTTTTACTTTCCTTTTTTCATTTCTTCTTACCAAAATAAATATTATCTTCAATTCTAGAATTTTCATCCAACTGGTTCTGTGCATCCCTTATTGCATCTTCTATTGTGCCACCATTGCTATCCTCAGTTGATGCATTTTGATTTAACTTAATGAAAACCACAAATTGTGGTGGTGGTACTGGTGAGATACTGGGAATAGATTTTGCTCTTGCAATTGCAGAAGTTGATGGAGCAAAAATGTTTCCAATTCCAAAGAAAGTCTTAATGGTAGTATCTCTAATTTTTGGGCATTTTTATGGCCTCCCAATCTATTCACTGCCCTGAGGATTCTTACCCTTGTCTACCCTTCCAATCCCTTCACTTCCTTGAGGAGTGTTACCCTTGTCTACCATTCCAATCTCTTCAATGCACTAAGGAGTCTTGGCCTTGTCAACTTCTAGGATTGGCCTTTCATTTTCAATCCCTTCACTTCCTTAAGGAGTATCAGTTTTTCCCATGTTTAACATGGAAACCCCTTCAATACTATCACCACAGTGAGAATTCTCAGTCTCAACCTCTCCTCACATCTCAATCCCTTCACCAGCTTGAGGATACTTAGGATAGTCACCTTGTCCGACATCTTGGCCTCTCACTAGTCACTAGGATTCTAGGAATTAAAATTAATCTCAATACTATGTAGTGTGAACAAATAATTTCTTGCCTTGGTCCTTTACGCTCTCTAAAATGTTGAACCCTCAATTTATTATTGCAAGATTGTAATTTGTAAATCTAGCCCTTCAAAATTTTGTAATGGGATGTGAATAGACTGTAACAAATATGAAATTGTATTTAATTTTTCAAACTTTTAATTAACTGATTTGAATTTATAACAATCCATGATTCCAATTTCCATTTTTTGTGAATTCATGGGCTTTTCAAAATACATTAACATCTTGATTTAAGTCTGGCAAAAAATGTGCTGACATGTTCAATGCATATTTTAGGAATTAACAAACGGCTGGAAAAATAGGTCCTGGCCAATATAGCAATCCTGACGAATGTAATGATCATCCAATGGTGTGAGTGTTCCAAGGCTTGCTAGCACTACATCCAAGAGACCTCACTTGTCTCTTCTAGGAACATAATCTCCTCTAGGTCTTGAATTGGTTTAGATGATTAACTAAATCCAATTCTAACTCTTCTCTAAGAGTTCTAACCCTTGTGCTTCACCTTGAAAGACTGACACCTTTTAGTTAATTCAATTCCTCACTTCTCCTGCTACACTCAGAAGAGTCTAAGTGCCAATTTCCACCTTAACACTAATGAATCATTTGCAGGGGTGTCCATCATCATGTATACATTAAATTTTATCCCAATGGAATCCATTTTGAAGGATCTCTTCACTCTTTTCAATTGAGTTCACAATTTTGTCACAAGAAGGCCTAATTCCTTGTAGCCCTTGACAGTGACATTTTCCTATTTCTTGCAAAACTTTCCCAAAGAACTTGAAAATATAAGACAATATGTAGATTCCCTTTATCATTTTACAAGATATTTTGTAATTTTTAGTTCCCTAATTCATCCGTACATAGGGTTCCTACAATCTAGGTCCAATAGGGCTAATAGGCCTAATTTCTAGGACTACCTGCAACTCAGCTGAAAACTTGTTCAAAACCTGGTCTCAGTGATTGGTATGAACTAAAAAATCATAACATGTCAAGGTATGAATAAACCCTACCTATAAATGTACTTAGTCTGTACAGTGCTTCACTACCCTACAAGTTATACTCACTATTTCATCACCAAACCTCTAACCTGACAGTGTATGCTCGCCTAGGGCTTGACACTAAAAATAGCTACTCCATCTTCCATGAATCCTAACTCTACACATATGTACACTACTGAATGACCTAACATATCCATCTATCCTTAGGTATTTCCCATGGCTAGATTTCATGGGGGAGCCATGATTAGACTGACTGGTCAGGGCATGACCAGTAGACTCTCTAAACATAAAACAATTTATACAAGAACTTAAACGACCACAAAGCAACTTGACTAATGAATGAAAAGAACTCCAAACTATCTTAAGAACACAAAAAAGTCATTATTTCAAAGATTTCAATCCATAAAGTATCACTGTCCCAACAAAATTCTCAGGATTTCTGAAAACATAGAATTATAGACTATATTACTCTTCCAAACTTGTTACAATGAATGAATAATTGATGAGATTCAAGTTTCTCTATGCATTAGATTCCTTTTTCGATCATTATAGGCCTTTTTGGTTGATTCCCCACTACTAGTTTGTAGGGGGATCCAAGGTAACCATGTTGCATGCAACATTTGCAATAATTGCAAATGTTGTCATGACAATAATTTAGTAACTTTTGGCATCTTTCCTTTTATGCCACTTTCCTCATTTCTAGGACCTCTAACCTATTCGTTACAAGGATCCAAGATCATTAAAGACCTTATAGAATCTTTATGTCCTCATTTATGTGTTTAGGACACATTCATGACTCAAATCCATCATTTAGCAGCTAAGCCTAATAAATGAAAAACTACTAACAATGGCTACTTTGGTGACCTTAGTCCTAATGAATAACTCACCTAGCCCACATTGCAATGACCTTCTAAGGTCTGAAAACAACCTAACTATCTTGACTTGGCCAATGTCAAGTACAAGCCAAAATGATTAAAACATGGAGGTTAGCCTAGGTGTGCTCCTACACCATCCTCCCCAAAACAAAAAGTTCAATCCACCCTTGGATTGAGGATGCTTGGATCAATCCCCATCTTCTTGAATTTTTATTCTTTAACCCATACTACATCAACATTGGTTTGATCATGTCTTTTGATCAAGTGTTCCTTATACTCTTTGGTTCTGGTCTTTTTTGTAGATTCTAGTATCCAGTATACTATCAGCTCCTGTGACTATAGCAGAGGGTAATTGTAGATCTTCCACATCTTTGATCGCTTCTTGGAGCCTCTGATCCATATCTTGTTGTGGTCCTTTGTAATGGACTAACTCTGCAATGTTAAAAATAGGTGACAGTCCAGTGTCTTCCATGAGTTTAAATTTGAATGAATTTTCACCATACTTAGCCAAGATAGGACATGGACCTATCCTTCTCATCTGCAACTTGTGAAGGAATCACTTTTGAAGTCTTGATTTGTTTAGATGTACCATCACCGAGTCACCCACATTGAACTGAACTGTTCTTCTACTCTCATCAATCTTTGCTTTATGTTTCAAGGTGTTCTCTGTCAGAGTTTTCTGGACTGCATCATGTATTTCTTGCATTGCACAAGCAAAGTCATCTACATATCCACTTTCCTTCACTCCATCCTTCAATTATTTCAACTCATAGAATCCTCTAGGGTGTAATCCATATACTATCTCAAAGGGGCTCTTCCCTGTTGATCTATTGATGGTGTCATTGTAGGCACACTCAGCCTGTCCAATCAATTGATCCCATTGCTATCCATACTCCTTGGTCAAGCACCTTAGTAGGTTTCCAAGGCTTCTATTCACCACTTCGGTCTTTCCATCAATTTGGGGATGGTAGGAAGACCCAAAGGATAAATTAGTGCCTAATCTTTGCCAAAGAGTCTTCCAAAAATGACTCATAAATTTAGTGTCTCTATCAGACACAATGCTCTTAGGTAACCTAGGGATTCTTACTATCTCTTTGAAGAAGAGAGAGGCTATTTGGCTGGCATCTTTACTGAATCTATCCACAACTACATAAACACTATCCATGCCTTGTCTTGTCTTGGGTAACCCAACTACAAAATCCATGCTCAAGCAATCCCAAGGCCTAGTGGGAATGGGTAGTGGTTGCTAAAGTCTAGCATTTGAAGAAGTACCCTTGGCTCTTTTACATACAATGCAACTCTCCACATACCTTTTAACATCAAGGTTCATTCTCGACCAATAGTAGAACCTTTGAACTAGTTCTTGTGTCTTAGTGATCCCAAAGTGACCACTCAATGAACCATTGTGCTTTTATTGAATCATATTCTCCCTAAAAGAGCCTCTAGGGACACATAACTGATTTCCTTTAAACAAAAGGTTACTTTGCAAAGTGTATTCAACATACTTACTATAAAAATGGTTCTTGTATTCAACACATACCTTGTAAATGTCTGCAAATTCCTCATCTTCAGCATATAGATCCTTGAAGTGATCTATTCCCATGCTCTTCAACTGAATCTCTTGGATGGTAAGAGCTCTTCTAGACAATGCATCTGCCACCTTATTGAGGACACCTTTCTTGTGTTTGATATTAAAGGTGTAAGCTTGTAGATATTCCACCCATTTCATGTGCTTGTGGCTCAAATTCTCTTGAGAATTCAGAAAACTTAAAGCTTGATTGTCTGAATAGACAATGAACTCCTTGGGGAAAAAATAGTGCCTCCACTTTCTCAAAGCTTGAACCAATGCATACAAATCAAGATCATAAGAAGAATACTTCTTCTTTGCTTCACTCAAATTCTCTGAATGAAATTCTACTGGTCTACCCTCTTGGCTTAGGATAGCCCCAATAGCTATGTTTCTTGCATCACATTCAATTGTGAAAAGCTTCTCAAAGCTTGGCAAGACTAACACAAGTTGGGTAGAAATCTTTTCCTTCAACAACTCAAAGCTCTTGTTGGCTTGTTCATTCCATGCAAACTTGGTCTTCATCCCTCCTTTGATTGTGTCCAACATAGGAGCACAAATAGCACTAAATTGCCTTATGAACTTCCTATAATACTAAGCAAGGCCATGAAAACTTCTTACCTCTGTTGCTGTCCTTGGAGTATGCCAATTCATATTGGCTTCCACTTTACTCTTGTCCATTTTCAGATTACCATGAGATAGAAAAAATCCTAGGTACACTAGTTCTATTTTGATGAGCTCACATTTCTCCAAGTTGATCATGAGCTTCTCTTCATGTAGCGTCTTGAGTACTAATTCCACATGCTTGAGGTGTTCCTCTCTTTTTCTACTAAAGATGAGTATATCATCCAAGTACACCACTACAAACTTGCCAATGTGGTCTTTAAGTACTTCATTCATCAACCTCATAAAAGCTAATGGATCATTTGATAGGCCAAATGGAATGACTAGCCATTCATACAACCCTTTAGTAGTCTTGAAGGCTTTCTTCCATTCATCTCCTTCATTCACCCTTATCTGATGACATCCAATTTTTAAGTCTATATTTGTGAAATACCTTGCACCTCCTAAACAATCCATCAAGTCTTCTATCCTAGGGATAGGGAACCTATATCTAATAGTGATCCTATTAATGGCTCTAGATTCAGTACATAATCTCCAAGTACCTCCTTTCTTAGGGGCTAGGACTATGGGTATAGCACAAGGACTAATACTCTTCCTTATAAGACCTTGTTCTAACAACTCTTGAATCTGCTTAGCTATTTCCTCATTCTGTTGAGGGGTCATCTTGTAGGTTTCCTTATTGGGTAGGGTAACTCCAAGAATAAGGTCAATCTTATGGCTTATGGGTCTCATAGGGGGTAAGGTTGATGGCTATCCATCACTTACTATACCCTTATATTTCTGCAACATATCTTGGATCTCTTGTGGCAGCTCTATCCTCTTCACCGTTTTGTCTTCAACTTCCTTGGGCTTCAACATTAATGCAAATCCAACTCCTTCTCCTTCCTCCATGGCTTATAAGAACTCTTTTTCACTCACCATTAGCACATTAGGACCTGGTGTCTTCACTTCTACAACTTCTAATAATGAATGAATTTTGAAAGTCATGGTGTCCTTTATGAAAGTATAGGAGTTCTTCACTACATCATGGATATCTTGGTGGTTAAACTGCCATGGCCTACCTAGGAGAAAGTGACATGAATCCATGGGAAGTACATCACATATTACCTTATCCTTGTATCTCCCTATAGATAACTCCACCCATGCTTGCTCATTCACTAAGACATGCTGTCCCTTATTGAGCCATGTTACCTTGTAAGGATGAGTATGAGGTATCCTTGTCATGTTTAGTTTGTTGACTGCCTCCTCTGATACAATATTATCAGTAGACCCTGAGTCAATAATTACTCTACATACTTTACCCATCACCTTAAATTTGATTCTAAAAAAAGACCTCCTTTGGCTTGGCTCCTCCTTAACTAGCTCCTTGATCAATGTTCTCCTCATCATGAGGTTCTCACCTTCCTTTGAATTAAATGGCACTTCAAGGTGTTTTTTAGCTGTATTTGTGTCTTCTTGGACCAGATTAGTCCTCTTGTTACCTCCTTGAGAAGTACTACCCTTCTTTGGACACCTATAGGCAAGGTGTCCCGTTTGATTGCAATGGTAACATTTCATGTTGGAAAAGTAATTGCCTCTTCCTTGTCCACCACTTCTACCTCTATAATTGGAGTTCCTTCCTCTACCACCTCTACTAGAACTTCCTTCTCGCTACTTATTGTATTTGACTTCTCCTTGTGTCCTTGATTCTGAACTCCTTCCACCATAGCCACCTCTTGGTCCTCTACTATCTCTTCCTCTACCTCTTCCTTTAGAACTTTGTTCTTGCTTTCTTTTTCATTTCTCCTCTATCTTCAAGGCCATTTGATAGCATTGGTGGATGGTTTTGAAGTTCACAAGACTCATGTCTTCTTGAATAGACCATTTGAGTCCATTCAAATATCTAGCTAGTTTGATTCTTTCATCCTCCACCACTTGTGACCTTAAGCACAACTTTTGGAACTCCTCGGTGTAATCTTGGACATCCAAGTATTTTTGTCTAAGATTATGTCTCCTCCTATGTAGCTGCACTTCATAATCATCAGGAAAATAGGTCTGCTTCATCTTAGTCACCATGCCCTTCCATGTGGCTATATGACTCTTTCCTTCTTTCTCTCTTTCAATTTGAACAAACTTCCACCATGTGAGAGCTGAACCTCTCAATCTTGACTTGGTCACATTTAATTTTTGGGCCTCAGTGATACCATCACATTCAAAATGGTTCTCTATATTATCTATCCAATCCACAACTGAATCTGGATCCATTTGTCCACTAAATAGTGGCACACCCTCCAAAGCTTTTCCACTTAAAGCCTTCAATGCCTTTAAGAAGGGTTCTTGGTCACTGACAGGGTCAGGGGTTGGAGCTTCCTCTTTTGAATCCACTCCTTTCTCCCTTGCTTCTTCTTCTTCTTTCTAATCTATCTTATCTTTCATCTTCTCAGCTTTGTCTTGGACTTCTCCCAAGAGTTTCTCCATTTGAGAAAACCTTTCTCTTAACAAATTATTGTCTTCTTCTTGATCTTCTACCTTTTTGGCTAACTCAGAGTTAGTCACCATGGTTTTATCTTTCACTAAACTTCCATGTGTGTTCTCTCCAACTAATTCAATAGGCTGAAACATCCACCACAAGCCTGATCTTTAATCAAACTCTGATACCAATATGGTGTGAGTGTTCCAAGGCTTGCTAGCACTGCATCCAAGAGACCTAGCTTGTCTCTTCTAGGAACCTAATCTCCTCTAGGTCCTGAATTGGTTTAGATGATTAACTAAATCCAATTTTAACTCTTCTCTAAGAGTTCTAACCCTTGTGCTTCACCTTATAAGACTGACACCTTTTAGTTAATTCAATTCCTCACTTCTCCTACTATACTTAGAAGAGTCTAAGTTCCAATTTCCACCTTAACACTCATGAATCATTTGAAGGGGTGTCCATCATCATGTAGACATTACATTTTATCCCAATGGGATCCATTTTGAAGGATCTCTTCACTCTTTGCAATCGAGTCACAATTTTGTCACAAGAAGGCCTAATTCCTTGTAGCCCTTGACAGTGACCTTTTCCTATTTCTTGCAAAACTTTCCCAAAGATTTTGAAAATCTAAGACCATATCTAGATACCCTTTATAATTTTACAAGATATTTTGGAAGCTTGAGTTCCCTAAGTCATCCGTACATAGGGTTCCTACAATCTAGGTCCAATAGGGCTAATAGGCCTAATTTCTAGGACTGCCTGCAACTTAGTTGAAAACTTGTTCAAAACTTGGTCTCAGTGATTGGTATGAACTCAACCATCATAACATGTCAAGGTATGACTATAACCTAACTAGAATTTTACTTATTCTGTACATTTCTTCACTACCCTACAAGTTATACTCTTTGTTTCATCACCAAACCTCTAACCAGACAGTGTATGCTCGCCTAGGGCTTGACACTAAAAATAGCTACTCCATCTTCCATGACTCCTAACTCTACACATATGTACACTATTGAATCCCCTAACATATCCATCTATCCTTAGGTATTTTGATGTAGGAGCATCCTGGGTGTAAGGGCAATCTTGCATCACCCAAAAATATGTGTTTTTCTATTCAATAAGAGCTATTTTGTACAAAGTTGCTATTTTTGGAAACTTACTATTTTTAGTAAGTTGGTCGTTTGAACTCAGAATGTTCTAATTTTTCAGGTGAAGGTTCATCTTAGTCATATAAGAATGCCAGTTGAATTGCATTGCCAGATCACCTGTATTGGCGAAGTTATTAAGGATTTACTGTTGAGATTTTAGGGTGCAAAATCTTTGAGCTCAATTTTCAGGACCTTATAGGCTCCGGATCGAGGTCAAACCCCTAACTAACTAGTGCTTCACAAGTCAAGCACTGTAGATTACGATCTCCCCCTGGAAAGTGGTTATAATAGCCAAACGGAGCTACGGTTCAAAATTTATGGCTTTCGGAAGTTGGGCTACCTAATCTCATGTTTTGTAAATATTTAAAGCCGACCCTTTTGTAATAAAAGTGAAAAATAATTAAATGCTAAGGGTAGTCGGCC
>MU226832.1:2183591-2195707 GCA_018584345.1 Thuja plicata | reverse complement strand
TTAAAAGTGACGTCTGTTGCCAGGTTTTCACCACTTGACAGAATTGCTATTTTTTCTACCATGGCACTTGTTTACCAGGCTTTCATTTCTCTATACAGGTACTGCTCAAAATTTCTAGCTGTAGAAATTTTTTAGGTGGATTGTGTTGACAGGATCAAGAAATGTCTCCCCTTGTATAGTTGATAGTTTATATGGTCTAGAGCCAAATGTTGCAGTAATCATGAAGGGACCCAGCCAAGTGGGTTAAAATTTCCCCTTTTGTTCATGATTTTGTTGATTCTTCAGATTTTCTCTAAGTACAAGATCTCCAACCTAAAATTCTTTTTCTCATACCTTCTTGTTGTAACCTCTAGACATCCTTTTCTGATAGACCCTTAAATGGTCAAATGCTTCTTTCCTCTATTCATCGAGTAATTATAATTCCTAGATTCTAGAAATCCAGCAATATTCATCACTGATGAGTCCTAGCAGTGAGACACTAAGTGATGGTATCTCTACCTCAATAGGCAATATTGCTTCTGTTCCATATACCAAATCAAATGGTGTTTCCTCTATAGGTGTTCTAATGCTATTTTGATAATCCCACAAAGCATGAATTAATTGGAGATGGTAGTATTTTCCCAACTTACTCACTATCCTATGTGATATTTTTAATATGTTCTTATTGGATGCCTCAACCTGTCCATTCCCTTGGGGTTAGTAGATAGAGGAAAAATATTGGGTAATTTTGGAATTTTCACATAATTCATCCAAAGTGTAGTCATTTGGAGAAGAGATTAGGTTCAAAGGATCATTTGATTTCCACTAAATAATTTTAGGATGGATTAAGGATAATTATCTAGTAGGCTCTAAGGATAGCAGTACATTATCATGATCAAGAATTTCGATGGGTAAGAGAAGATCTATCATTTTACTCTCTGATGGACTCCCTAGACTGTGAAGTGTCCTAACTTTAGTAATAGAGTTGTTGTTAGTAGTTTTTGAATTTAACTTATTTGATCTAATGTGAGTGCTTTGATTCTCCTTCCGAGTATACAACCACTCCAGAATAGTTCTCAGAGGAATGATCTCAATTCTTGATGTGGACCTAGCTCTACTGTGATTATCTCTGCCATCATCTCCAAAGTTCCAATTAATGTTTTGAGGAATGACAGTTATTTGGGAAGAATTTGAACTCTCTCCTTGTTCAAATTTAGGTGCATACTTATGGATAACATCTACTTCAATATCTACTATAGTATCTAAGAGAGAATCACATTCATATTCATTGGAGCTTGTCTCCATGGAATGAGGTATGTCTAAGGCATGAGTAGGATCAACTAGTTGACCCCAATTTAGATGTATTCCTTCTAGATCATTCTCTGTACCTTGGGAAAACTCATATTCATGAGAATCAGTGTGACTGTCTTCAAACCTTCCTAGGTACTACACTATGTTCATGGAGAATCCATCTCCACTAGAACTATTTTATTCTTCTAGGTCATCTCCATCTTCTTGCACTATGACTTGTTCTACACCATCTTGTACTACCAAGGGGTGGGATGGAGATACCTTAATGGCATGTACCCTTGTATCTAGGAAGTGTGGTAGATCTAGTATGTGAGAAATAGTGACAAATTTCTCCCAGTTCAGATAGCTGTCCTCATGTCCACCCTCGGGTTCTAATTTTGACTCATCTTGTGGAAATTTTACTACCTATTCCTTGGTCACTTGATTCGCACCTGTAAATTTTTGTGACACTGAGCTATTTGGTTCAAAGCAAGCTCTGAATTGAGGTGGGATATACAATTCTCCTTGGTAATGAGGATTTTTCTATTTTTATATGTAATAGCCTTTCGATTGGTAACCATGCAATCTCTTCTTCTTCAATCTCATCATCAAAATATTTTAATTGGTTTCATATAGGTTTATTTCTAGAGGAGGGATTAAACCTTTGTTCATGGTATCCTATCCCTATTTTGTCTGTTCACGATGCTGTTGATTCTTTGAATTTTCTCTAAGTACAAGATCTCCAACCTGAAATTCTCTATGTCTTACCTTCTTGTTGTAACCTCTAGACATCCTTTTCTGATAGACCCTTAAATGGTCAAATTCTTCTTTCCTTTGTTCATCGAGTAAATCTAATTCCTGGATTCTAGAAATCCAACAATCTTCATCAATGATGAGTCCTTGCAACGAGACGCTAAGTGATGGTATCTCTACCTCAATAGGAATACTGCTTCTATTCCATATACCAAAGAAAATGGAATTTCCCCTGTAGGTGTGCTAATGCTGGTTTGTTAATCCCACAAAGAATGAATTAATTGGAGATGGTAGTATTTTCCTGACTTACTCACTATCCTATGCAATATTTTTAATATGTTCTTATTGGATGCCTCAACCTATCCATTCACTTGGGGATAGTAGATAGAGGAACAATGTTGGGTAATTTTGGAATTTTCACATAATTAATCTAGATGATGTAGATTAGGATAAAAATGGATACTTGTTTCTCAGTTTCTTTGATGAGTGGGACCGCCTCAACCCACTTAGTGAAGTACTCAGTGGCTGTAATAATGAATTTGTGTCTGCTGGATGAGGAGGGATATATTTTCCCTATTAAATCAAAGGCCCATTGTTGGAATGGCTAGTGTGTGATGAAAGGTAACAACTCTCGAGTAGGAGCATGGATTAGATTACCATGTAATTGGCATTTCTTGCAGGATTTAGAAAACTAAATAATGTCTTTCTCCATGGAAGGACAATAATACCCCACCTTGAGGAGTTTCTTAGCCAACAAAAGACCATTCGAATGAGACCCACAAATACCTTCGTGGACTTCCATTAGTGCATGTTCAGACCCTTCACATTCTAGACACCTAAGGAGGGTACCATCTAGACCTTGTTTGTACATATTGTTAGCTATGATGAAATAATGTGTGGCATTTCTTGTAAGGTTTCTCTTCTCATTTCTTGATAGGTCATCAGGGAGTATTTCGTCACATAGGTAGGAGTAATTTTGGTTGTATCAAGAGGGTTCAATGTCCACAATTGAGCATACAATTTCGGATTCTATGGAGTCATAGGCTAGAAAGGAGAGTTCTTCCTCTAGGAAGTCATAGTGAAATTGGGGCTCCTCCAATTATAACATTGAGGCCAAAGTAGCCGTGACATCAACAAATTTATTTTCTTCTCTTGGTATTTGTTGGAAGGTGATGAATACAAATTACTTCTTTAGATCATCAACCATCCTCTTATATGGCATGAGTTTTGCATCCTTGGTTTGATATTGATCATTCACCTCATTGATCACTAATTGAGAAACCCCGTAGATGTGTAATTCTATGATTTTGTATTTGATAGCCATCTTTAGTCAATTTTTCAAAGCTTCATACTTAGCTATGTTTTTCATGTAGGGAAAGATCATCTAATATGCTTTAGGAATTTTGTAACCTTGGGGCATTATAAAGAGCACATCGGTTCTAGAACCTTACTATGTGAAAGATACATCAAAGAAAATTTTCCATGAGTTTTTTGTCAGATGTAGAATAGCTTCACCAAGAAATTATATGTTCATCAACTTACTATCTTGAAGAGGACCATCTTCTAGATGATAAAAAATGACCCATCATTTGGTAGGATTTTTGTCTTTGTATTCAATGTAAAATTCACTGAGTATCATCGCCCATTTTTCTAGTCAACAAGTCAAAGTTTCCTTATTTAACATGTACTTTAAAGGATCAATATTTTCTATCAATTTGACAGAATGTGTAAGCATATAGTGTTAGAGATTTTGAGAAGAAAACACCAATGCTAAGAATTTTTTTTTAATGATGGTGTAATTATGTGCATAGAAAACCATGGTCCTGCTTATATAGTAGATTTCTTGTTCCTTTCCAGTTTCATCATGTTGTGCTAGCAGAGCTCCAATTGACATTTCCGTAGCTGAGATATAGGGCAGAAGATGTTTTCCAGGTATTGGTTCCATTAATATAGGATGATTTGTTAAGTAGTCTTTGATTTGTTGATAATGATTCTCACATCCTTCATCCCACTTGAATGTTATACCCTTGTGTAATGTTTTTGTGAAGGGTTGTGCTTTATCCACTAGCTATGAGATAAACCTCCTAATTGACTGTAGCTTGCCTTGCAATGCTATGATTTGGCTAATATTTATTGGTGGTTGCATTTTCATAATTGCTACTACTTTCTCTAGATCAACCTCAATTCCTTTTTCTAAGATAATGTACCCAAGGAGCTTACCTAATGTCACACCAAAGGCACACTTTTTTGGATTTAGCCTTAGTTTGGATTTCTCCATTTTGTTAAAAATCTTTTCTAATTCATCAGAGTGTGTAGCTCTCTTTGCTGATTTTTCCAAAGTATCATCAACATAGTCCTTCATATTTTTATGTATCATGCTATGGAATATGGTTGTCATATCCCTCTGGTATGTTTCTCCTATGTTTTTTAGATCAAAAGGCATAAAATTCTAATAGAGCATGTCCTAGGCACAAATGAAAGTTATCTTCTCTTGGTCTTCAGATTCTATTTTTATTTGATTGTATCCCAAAAATCCATCCATGAGGGAATGCATTTTGTAACCTACTGTGAGATCTACAATCATGTTAATGTTGGGAAGTGGAAAATCATCTTTTGGAAAAGCTTTATTCAAATCCTGGAAATTTGTACAAACTCGAATTGATTTGTCAATTTTGGAAACATGCATGATGTTTGAAATCTAGTCGGCGTATGCTATAGCTTGGATGAACTTCACTTTCAATAACTTATCTAGCTCAACTTTGACCAATAGTGATACATGAGGGTGCATCTTCTTGAGCTTCTATTTTACTGGCTTGACACTGGGATAAATTAATAAATGGTGCATAATCAAGTCTGTATCAAGTCCTGGCATAACTGAGTAAGACCAAGCAAAATTGATCTTCTTGTTCATGAAAAACTAGGTAAACTATTGTTTCTCCTCTTTGGACAAGGATTGTGCCAGATAGATCAATTGGGAAGCCTCTATTGTTCCTAGGTTGACCGATTGCGTGGGCTCTATAAGTACTGAAGATTATTTCTGAAAGTGATAAGGAAAGATATCAAGTTTCCTATCCTCCGACACCTCTGAGAAGTTTTCACCATTGGATACGTCATTTGTTTTTATTATTTTTGGTTTTGGGATGCCACAAAATGGTTTTCACCACCATACCTATTTTTCTTTTTAAGGCTGAGAAACTTGATATATCCCTCTGTAATATTTATGCTCATTTCACTGGTGGAAGAAGTGAGGGGCTCAATAGAATTTAGGTAATAGGCCAAAGTGTAGTAATTTGGAGAAGAGATTATCTTCAAAGGATCATTTGAGTTAACCTCAATAATTTTAGGATGGATTAAGGATAATTATCCAGTAGGCTCTAAGGATAGAAACACATTATCATGATCAAGACTTTTGACGGGTAAGAGAAGATCTATCATGTTACTCTCTGAAGGAATCCCTAGACTATGAAGTGTCCTAACTTCACTAATAGAGTCATTGTTAGTATTTATTGAATTTAACTCATTTGATCTAACGTGAGTGCTTTGATTCTCCTTCCGAGTATACAACCTCTCTAGAACAGCTCTTAGAGGAATGATCTCAATTCTTTACGTGGACCTAGCTCTAGTGTGAGTATCTCTGCCATCATCTCCAAAATTCCAATTAATGTTTTGAGGAATGAAAGTTGTCTGGGAAGAATTTGAACTCTCTCCTTGTTCAAATTGAGGTGCATACTTATGGATAACATCTACTTCAATATCTACTGTAGTATCTAAGAGACAATCACATTCATATTCATTGGAGCTTGTCTCCATGGAATGAGGTATGTCTAAGACATGAGTAGCCTTCTAGATCATTCTTTGTACCTTGACCAAAATCCTATTCATGAGAATCAGTGTGACTGTCATCAGACCTTCCTAGGTACTACACTATGTTCATGAAGACTCCTTCATCTCCACTAGAACTATTTTATTCTTCTAGGTCATCTTCATCTTCTTACACTGTGACTTGTTCTACACCATATTGTACTGACAAGGGGTGGGATGGAGATACCTCAATGGCATGTACCCTTGTATCTAGGAAGTGTGGTAGATCTAGTATGTGAGAAATAGTGACCAATTTCCCCCAGTTCAGATGTCTCTTCTCATGTCCACCCCTGGGTTCTAATTTTGACTCATCTTGTGGAAAGTTTACTACCTCTTCCTTGGTCACTTGATTCACACCTAGAAATGTTTGGGACACTCAACTGTTTGGTTCAAAGTGGGCTTTGAATTGAGGTGGGATATACAATTCTCCTTGGTAATGAGGATTTTATATTTTTATATGTAATAGCCTTTCAATTGGTAACCATGCGATCTCTTCTTCTTCAGTCTCATCATCAGAATATTTTAATTGGTTTCTTATAGGGTTATTTCTAGATGAGGGATTAAAACTTTATTCATGGTATCCTATCCCTATTTTGTCTGTTGGATTCTTGAATTCCATGTGTATAGGCTCTGTTAACCCTTTATCTTTACCTAGAGGTCCTTTTCCTTTATAACCCATTCATTGCATGAGTTGATATCCTTTACCATATTTTTGTGAGGATATTTCAACATGTTTAAATTATTGGTCACACTCTTCTCCTTTATTAATCCAGAAAAGAACAACCTTCTCTTCATTCTCTTTTGAGAGAGAAACATGAGCTTTTACCATACTAGTGCCTTCATGTATTTCCAATTTCTGAGTTCTAGTAGGTTAGAATTATGATGAGGGAATGCAATAAGATCTAGGGGATATATGGAGATTAGGCATGGAGAGAAAAGGGTGCATTTGATACTCTCCCATACCTGTGTTGGTAATTTTGAATTTATCCTCAAATATTTTCATGAGTGTTACCCGAGAATTTTCATATCCTTGATTGGTAGATGCTTCTTTATTATGCGGAACCATGTTATCTTCTTGTTTCAAAGTGTTACACGAGTATGTGTTATCAACCGAAATAGAAACCTCCACTCTATTGTATGGAAAATTTACATATTGATGATATGTTGAGGGGACTACCTACTTTTCATGAATCCATGGTCTCCCTAATAAAATATTATATGCTAGTGGTAAATGCAACACTTGGAAAATTACATCTCTCTCAATGGGTCCAAACCTGATGGGTAACATGACCAATCCTTTTTATGACGTTTCTTCTTCATCATAAGCTTTTATGGTGATCTTTATCCTAGGATCTATAGCATGTTCTAAAAAAACCAATGGTGTCACAAGATTAAGAGTACAAATTCTCAAACTGGTGCATCCATCTATCAAGACGTGTTTGACTTTGTGTTTATGGATCAAGGCCTCTATGTGTAGGGGTTGGTTATGTGGATGATTTAGAGATTTATCATTTTCTTCTAAAAATGATAGGTAGTGAGGTGAGGTTAGATGACCTACCATAGTTTGGAACCAATCAAAACCAAGGTCCTTTGGTACAATTATTTCTAAAAGATCCATTTGAAGGATCTCCTTATGTGATGGTGAGATCTTAATTAATTCCAAGATGGAAATTTGGGCTAGATTTCTTTGCAACTGATTAACCAAATTGTAGTTCACAACTAGGATTTATGTGACTATTTTATTTGATGATAAAGCTAATCCCTTAAGAGTAACCTTATCTTGATTCCTCATTAGCGCATTAGCAGATTCAAGCTCCTTTTTTTCTTTAATGATAATCACATTAACTGATTGATTAGATGGCTCAAGCATGTGAATTACATTGTCATCATTAGGTTAGGTATAATTTACTTTATCTCCTTGGTTCTTTAAGGATTCCCCTTGTTCATATGAGGGTAGCGGTTTCTTGAAATCTTTGTGATCGCTATTTGACTAATGCCCATCAACTGTAATGGTCTCATTATCAATAAGGTCTTGGATGCCATGCTTAAGTTTCATGGATTCATTAATTAAGTGTCCTTTGTTTTTATGATATTCACAAAAGTGATTTTCATTCTACCACTTAAGTTTAACCTCTGGTTCCCAAGGATTTGGATTTGGTATCATGATGATTTTGTGAGCCACCAGAGTTTTTAATGTAGTTTTGAGAGGTTCTCCAAGAGGAGTGAAATTTTTCTTGGGTTTCGATATCCATGGTGCTTTGACCTTCTGCATGTCTGGATTATTATTGAATGGTGTCAAAATATTCATTTTGTTCTTAGCGGCTTGTATACTACTAGATAGGTTGAACACAGGCTCTTTAGGTTTGAACTCGGATGAGTCAACCACTCTGTCAATGACTATATTTTTGTTTTTTTTCCAATACTTGCATTTGTCTTTTCCATTGTTATTATTAGGATTCTTGGAGGGTTTAGTGTCTTTATATAAGGTGAGTTCACCTTTTTTCACAAGAACCTCCTCGATGCAGATAGTTCTTTCCACCAACTCACTAAAGGTAGTATGCTTTTGCATCTGAATTGAGTAATTCATTTCAGGTACCAAATTATTAATGAAGATGTCAATTTTATCAATTTTTGAGATTTGTCAGGGATATCTCGCGAATATCTTTCTCCATTTTTGGAGGAATTTGATGAAAGGTTCACCATTATGCTGTTTAGTATTGCATACATTTAGCATGGTGACTGTACATAAGATGTTGTAGGAATAATGTTGGATAAAATTTTGTATGAGCTCATCGATTGTTTGAATACCAGGTAAGAGTTTTGTGAACCATTCCAAGGATTTTCCACTGAGGATCTGTGGGAAAAACAACATTAGATATGTCCTTTCATGCATAAATTCCATGCTTAGAGCACAAAATTCCCTCACATAAACTTGAGGGTCACCCTCCCCATTGTATTTATCATATTTCAGAATTTCAACCTTAGGGGGAAATAGAGGCATGTGTAAGTGTTTAGAAAATGGAAATGGACACATAGATTCCAATGAGTACTTTTTAGAAGGTTGTTCTTTCAATTTTTTCAACTCTATAAGTTCACATCTCATATCTTTTAATTTTTTATTAAGAATGGTGATGGGAGACTCTTCCTCTTGTTGTATACATCCTTCAATATCAAATTTGTGACAAAGTTTAACGCTTGTAGATGCTAAGTGAATAAAGTATTTATCCTTGTCCATCTGCATAATAATTTTCATCTTCCTTTCAAAGTGTTTGTCTTGTTGACATCTTTGGATTTCTTCTTTATTAGCTTCCTCAAATAAAGAGGAAACACTAGTGTGGTGACCCTGCCATTCTTGGCTAGATCCCTAGTCATAGGCCAATAATTTTGATGTGTAGTATGATTTGATTAATATTGGGAGATTGACATTTGAAAAAAGGGTATTAATTGATAGATTTTTGGTGTATCTTTATTTGGAATCATTTGAGAAGATCTTGGTTTTTGATAGGACGAGGGTCTTGGAGTAGAATCATTAATAGTTTTTCCCTTTGAATCAAGATCAAATTTTTGCTGTTGGATTCTAGTTTGTACCATGAAAGAAAATTGTAGTTAACACTTTAGAATGACTAGAATGATAAGTCAATGTCAAATATTTCCAAATTATGACTTGTCTAATAGCTTGGTATGAGATGTGTTGATGAAATATCATTGAGCTTGGTACAAGGTATCATGTTTTAAGACCTAAATGCATGTTGGACGACACTTGTGACCTATCTAATTGGAATTGAATATTGACAAGATAGCGTATGGTAAGTAAGATCTTTCAAGAAACTAGGATGAGAGATGATGATGAGTCAAGCCAACTAATCAAGAAATGACAACTGCTGTGATTAATTCAAACCACATAGATAGGAAGTACAGATACCAAAGATCAAGGTAACTAACTAATTTATGATGTTAGCTTTGGTTCTCTAAAAAGAGTAAGCTATAAATTTTAACCAATAATTCTATGAAATGGCTAGCCTTCAATTATTGAAACATATTTAGACTCTAGAGCAACTAACAAGGATTAGAAATCCTTCCACACTTTAGGTCCTAGAAGACCTAGGTGGGCATACCTTCAAATGCTAATGTACAACAATTTACTAATATGATTGGATTTGGGAAAAAATACAATCTCCTTGATGCCCGACATATACCATAGAAAGTAATACAAATTAGCCCAATCTGTACTAAGATTACTAAATAATATGGAGCTTGAGAAAAGTATATAACAATTTCAACCAATAAAAAAGATAAATGATATTTTCAGATTTTGATTCTGATAGTTGGTCATAAAAAAAATAACTAGACCTATTCACACAGAGATCAATGCCTTAATCCTTTGGGAAAAACTTAGGATATACTCATGAAATTTTTTATGACATTATTGACCTATGAAGTTATCATTTTGTAACAATTTCTATTGATAACTTTCCCATAAAGAATTCTTACGATATCCTCCTACAAAAACTATATGAATCTACAAAATATTTTGAACAATTATTTGATTAATTGAATCAAAGTAACAAAATAATAGCATACACCTTTAACAGTGTAGTGAATGAAATAAATGCTTGACTCAAATCATTCAAAATTCATACATTTCAACAGAAGGAGAGATATTTGAGGAAAATTGTTTTTTCTCTATTCAAATATTATTATCAAGAAATTCAGAGTACATATCAAAACTTTACCTATGGCACAACACTTTTCATTTTCTATATCAAGATCTTTACATTTTTCTCAGACCTAAAATATATCAGATTTGACCACTAATACCAAAAAGCTAAAAGTTGTGACTCCTAGCGATCCTTCATTCCCTCCTTGATTTTCCCTTTTATAGAACACAAGGGAGCAACAAGCTTCATGATTGTGTACTGAAACCACTACTAAAGGATAAAAATCGTTTACAAAAATTGATATCGTTGCACAAAAACAAATATTTTCTGAGATCAAAATGACTGATTCATCTTATTGAGAAAATATCCATTTGATCTCTTTCACTTTCCATTATGGCAGCAACAATCACTTTTCAAATTCTTGTTAAGTATTTTTTTTGCTAGCTGTCATATTCTAAATCTGATGGCCGTTTGAAATTAATTGCCTCATCAACAATTTTCTTGTAAGACAAGTATTTAACCACCATTGGATTTGTTTCCTTTTCAAATTAATCCAAAAATGAATGAAATTTTAATACATTGTCCACACTTGTAGTTAAGATATCATTGTCACCATCTTCACAAATAATATCCACCTTGGCCTTTAGGATATTTGTAGTCTGGTCCAGCCAATCCAGTAAATTCTTAATATTACCCAGATCATCAATTATATCTGGAAACATATCCTTTTCAAGATCTTTGAATCCCATGAATAAAATATTTGTTTTCCTTTCCATAGTATCAGGAAAAGCATGGAACTCCTGGATTGACATCACCAATTCATAAGTAAGCTTGATTAAAGGGGAATCACTACTGTCATACTAAGATCCCAGGTGTATATTCTAACATTTTGGACTCTTCTTACCCATTTATCAAAGATTGGGTGTAAGATACCTCTGTCCTTGGTGAATAACTCTAATGCTTCACTGAGAACAGAGTATAAGTGATGTCCACTTTTCATTCTTCTAACCATTTTCTTACTAAGATGTGTCAACACTATATTGACTAAATCCCATACTCTATTCTTATATTTTCCCATCTCCTTATCCAACTTTGTTTCCAATTCTTGTATTTTATCCATCAATTATGCTCTTGAAGGTTGAGTATGTGTGTGTGTAAATGGGTACCTATTGAAAATGACACAAACACTCAATAGGTCATTGCATTAGCTTGAAAGGTTAGTCAAAATGTTCAAAATCACTAATATCAGCCTATTGCCTTCTAACTAGAAAGAGTATGATTAGTTGCATATTTAGCCCTCAGAAATATGCTCAAAATTAGTGACCAATACTATCCTAGCATGAAGGATTTGATTTGAGTTTAAACTAAAAATGTGGAAAAGCATGCAATCTGGCTTAAAAACATGAAATGAAAACAAAGAACTAGCTTGAGATAATAGATGAAATGTAAGTCTAGAGTGAATCTAACAGCATAACAATGTAATTTGATCCTAAGATGAAGGCTTATTTTCTCTCAAAACAGGCTTCTATTTATAGAAGAATGGGAGAGAGAGGGGGGACAAGGTTCATTTATGAA
>MU226832.1:2154675-2182745 GCA_018584345.1 Thuja plicata | reverse complement strand
GAAATTGCTTTTTAATAATTAGAGAACTATAGCCATTTTAATTAAATTAAATAGGCTAGGGGAATGGGTTAATTGCAAGTGAGTATTTGATTTAGGGATTTATTTTAATTCCTTTATAATTAAATACTATAGCCATGTTTGATTTTGATTTGATTGGTCGAAATTGATTTGAATTGTATGGCTATAATAGTTAATATAAATCAGTGATAAAAATCACCTAGGATATTAAATTGATTAAAAGAATTATGCCAAGCAGTAACAGGGTTGTTTGGACATAAATTAGGGGTATGATCACACTTAGGGAAAATAGGGTCCATAGTTGCGACAGACCAAATTCAGGTGGTTACAGAGTAGAGCATGCATGTTCATCATGTGTTGATGTTTCAGGAGAGGATGGATAATCTACAATAGGGAAAACTGGGACATCCTTTGAGACTGTGGGTATGTGGGAAGAAACATAAGAAGATTGAAATACATCTTTAGATGATGCCACTGGCTAAGATCCCTATTCATATTTCATCAACTTCTTCTCCTGGATACTATATGCCTCTGCCAATGCTTCATAAAAAACTCTGTAACTTTCCTTATCTATTTCTTTTTTTTGGCTACTGCTTGATTGAATTTAGAAGCACTAAGACTAAGGCTAGCACCTTCTATACCAGATGTATCTATTACCCTCTTCATCACAAGTCCTCCTCTGAGACTAGGAGTAGCATTATTATCCCTAGTCCTTTCTTCTCCCTGAGACAATGACCATATAGCTAAAGTAGCATGGTCCTTACTAAAGACTGTCCCCTTGATGCCTTCTTGGCATCCTCTGATTGGTACATGAGAGTCTTTTCTTTTCTAATGACATGGAAGGAAAAAGAATAAAAAATATCCCATTTTGGAAATATTAAAACCCCTGCATCTTCAATCATTTTTCTTCCTCCAGCAGGAGAAATTGCTTGGATTTGTTGGTTAAATACATTTTTCACCTCATTTTCAATTATGTGTTTATCTTTATTAGGCTCTACAACCTATTTCTATTCAAATATATTCTTGAACCCCTCCATTTGGTACCCAAAAAAAATTGTATAAAAAATCCCTTTTAATAAAACATCATCTGACAAATACTTATCATAGGCAGCACTACTAACTTTATCTACCACTCGGCCTTTTACTTCATCAAAATTGACATTCCATTCTAAGGGGGCTAGAAAAGTAAGCATACCTAATTGGACCTCTTCCTCTGTGATAATCATAGTCCTGTGTTCTTGCATTTCAAGTAGTTAGTCAGTGACCATCTTTTTGTTACTCTAATTGAGCATTGAAGTTGTCATTAGTTTTCAAGAACTCAAAATAGACAATCGGTTATAGAGTCACAAATAGGATAGTCGGGTTAGTCACCAAAGTATAGAGTTAACTAAGAGCATTGATCACACCCAGTGTTAACCAAGTTCGGTGATACCTGAGCAGACATAATTTACGGAGCAGTAGACAACACCGAGCTACACAGTATAACTGAGATACACAGACTACACTGAGCACCGAGAGACAACATTAACCAAGTGGACTAGAGGCAACATAAAATTCTGTTTTGGCACATTATTCTATGTAACAAATTTTTTTCCTGACCTAATTAATGGTTTACAATGATCAAGGAGAGCATTAATTATGGATTTACAACATTAATTGTTTATATCTCCTATGTTAGATGATCAAGGTAAATTATGTACACTGTTGATCTTAGGTTAGGGACATAATTGTAAAACCCTAATTAGGTCATAGAGTTTGATATATAAATGTATAGATGTCAAATTTTGTAATGTATGTTGATAAAGAAATGATCAAGTAGCCGCCATACTACAAACATCAGAGATTAGACAAGGGATTTTAAGGACAGAGACTACATTACAACAATCAGTTTTCAGAACAGAAGCAAGGCTACCGAGAAGAACAAGGAAGAAGGTATTATCATTCACATTGAGGTGATATGTTTTGTATTATCTCAATGGATCTATATTAGTAATATTGAAATTGCATATGTTTCAGATCAAATTTATCTTACTCTTTAACAATTGTAATAGACCCCTAAATCTCTTAACAGAGTAGACTTAACCATCTTTTTTTAAATCTCTTAACCGAGTGCACACATAACTTGTGTTGCTAAATCCTCACATGAGGTAGATCTAATCGATCTCATTGTTACTCCTAATAGGGTAAGATCATCATAAGTGATCATTCTTTGTAAGCTTTAACAAGCTACTTTATTTACTGTAGTAGTGAAGTTTTGTGGGTCTCATCCCCACCACATTTTTTACCTTCTAACATGGGTTTAATGCGATACAAAAATACTAGTGTGATGAGTACTTAATTTCATGTATGTGTACTATTTATTTTACACACATTCACATTTGAGTAGTGATACTATATGTTTGGTGTATGCAATCTACTCAGTTGGTTAATACAGAACAGTCGTTACAAAGAATTGATTAAAATGTTTTTTTGGGTATTGATTCACCCCTCACCTCTTAGTACACACCTCTCCATTATCCCAACAATTGGTATCAGAGATAGTTCTCTTGTTTTGAAGGTTTAATCACTGAAGAGAAAATATATTACAATGGAAAGGTATACACTTGATAAAACCATTGAAAATCAAAAGTTATAGTTGCAGATCTATGTCAAATAATACAAGGAAGCTAGAGAGAAACTCAAGGAGATGTTGATTAAGAGAAAGGACATGAAACTTCACTTTCGTGAGATTGATTATAAGAAGAGATTCATGAACCATTTGACATATCTGGATTTTAATCTAGTAGCATATCTGATGGATCTGAGGGAATCATATCAAATCTATCTGAGAGAAATCAACAACTTATTGAAGAAGTGAAAGCATTGTAGATCAGACAAGATACACAAATGGTTAGAATGGTTGAAGTCTTGAACGATGCAAAGAAAGATGAACAAGATAGAAACATGGCTGTTGATGATAGAAGATAGATGACTGAAAATTTACAAGAAAAATAATCTAAGATAGTGAGACTTACTGAACATTACTTTGAGATCACAAATCAAGTGGTTGCTATGAATCATGAAGCAAATCGAGTGAATTCTGAACTTGCAAGAAGAATAGAAGATATTGGTGTATTGAAAGAATAAAATGAAAAACTAAGAAATCAATTGAAGATTTTAAAACAACCTAATGAAGTGATTAAGAGATCCAAAGAAAGCACTAAGAGAATGGATGAATTTATGAACTATCAAAGAAGACTGAACAAAAATATCAGATTAGGGTATACTGAGCAAGGAGAATCATCAAATCAAGATGAAAAAAGGAATGTATTCTCAATCTCAAAGCCTAAGAATCCCTCTTTCCATCACTTTGGAAAACCAGGCCACACATCAAATGTTTGTAGAAGCAAAGCAAAAGGTGTTCCTAGAAACCCTCCTAAATTTAATGGTATTTTCTTTAACTATAATAAACATGGACATCAGGCACATGAGTGTAGACCCAAGTTTAAAAAACCATAGAATAAATCATACATGGATAAATACTGCCAGAATTGCAACATACATGGTCATATGTCACAAGCATGTAGGAAGAACACAAAGAAAATTGGGAAGCCTAAAGGATAAGAAAAAGTTAAATCAATTAAGAAGACAAGGCAATGCTTATGCACAGGATTATAACACTTAGAATAGTTGTACAACATGTGGTAAATATGGACATATAGAAGAAAATTGCATGAGACAATGGTGAAGCAAGTCTAGGAATTGGTTAAAATCTGGTATGGCATGTTCTCACTGTCACAAAGTTGGTCACTTAAGAAGAGATTGTGTAGACTGAATAAATACTTATGGAAATGGAAATACAATTGAGGAAATTTTAAGGATCAGAAATCAAATGTGGAGGAGAGCATCAAATAATAATGTAGGACCAAGCACTCAGTGACATCTCATCAAATGGATTAGGTGGCTCCACTATCTCCAACTGAGAAATACAAGCAGGTAAGGAACTATGTTTTGCAAAGCTATATCTTACATCAGTTCCTATATTCATTGCATAAATGCCAAATCAACATGAATTAAGATGCACTATGGTATTATTTTTTTGATTACTATGATATAGTTGAGTTGGTTAATATGTACCAAGTTAGAATTATTAGTAGGTAAATATGTGAAGAGACAATCGAGTTGCGATGGAAAGTGAGCATTTGTTACATTCACCGAGTTGAAGTATTGCCAGTGTTAACTGAGCATAATGTTTGTTCACCGAATGGTTGGTGAAGAGAATTTATTGCACCGCCCTAAGTCATTTTCTATAAATTTGATTGACGTGAACTCATTTGTTCACACCGTGATCACAGAGAAGAATACAGAAAAGAGAGAAAAGTTGCAGTAGAGCATATTTGAGCATTCTACAAAGATTCAAGTGCATTTCAAGGACAAAGAGGTTAATCAGTACGCATTTGAACTTATCGAGTTATTTGAACACCGTTCGTGCAAGACCTAAACTAGAAATAATAGCATCTAAATCTCAAATCATGAAAGAAAAGATGGAGAAGGATAAAAATATTGTTTTGGTGAAGAACTCCACTTGCACAGAGCCCAACTATAAGATCCATCTGCAGGTTGCAGCCCAACCAAATGACAAAGGCACATTTTCATCTATCCCGCCTAGGGTTTTGTTGGTCCAAGACATGAGTGCCTACATTCACTGCAAAATAGGTGAAATTAGATATTTTGAACTTATTTCCACTTATTAATCACTATGCACAAATGGGAAATTGAAAGAAGATCATAAATATTTGGAGGTTAAAGGGTTAACCAATGCCCTAAATTTCCCAAATGTATTCAAGACCGAATAGATCCACATTGTTCTGAGCCATGTACATGATGGAAAGCTATAGTTGGATGAGCCAAAGAAGATAACCAAGGATTTTATTCCTGCCATGACCAAGTATCCCATATGTGAAAAATCAAAATCCCTAAGACACCCTCCGAGAACCAAAATAGAAAATTTAATAGGAGCCAAATAAGATGGTAGAGGTCTGAAGATCAATTGCATCGGTGATCTTGAAATGAGATTTGAAGCTTATGTGATTGGCTACAAGATATTCTAGTCAAGCAGACTGAACAACATTCCTTGTGGGGTTGTTGACATAACATACAAAATTATAAAGAAAGGAGTACAATATGACCTTGCCAAGCTGTTGCAAAGGCAATTTGAAGAAAACATGAAGACCATCAGATCAGAAAGATCAAACACATGTAAGCTTGGTTCACTACTACTATGCACATTTTTCTACTCGCAAAACTTCTTTCCATCTATCAGTAAATTAAAGTGGAAGTCAAATAGAGCAATTACTATACAAATCAATGACTTCATTACAAGTCTAGGGAAGAACTTTGAGCATGTTATGAATGAATATTTCTCTAAGTTCAAAGAAAGGATGGAAAAGAGATCCATAATACCTCAACAATTATTGGAAAAATACAAAGATGAAATATGTTTTGTAGTTGACACCGATACAACTCTAATCAAGGCAACACAACCAAGGACATCATGGATACCTCTAGTAGATTATGAGTTATATATTTATATTGCCTCTGAATCTATTAAAAATTTGTTGAATGAGCTTGTTGATAAATCTGCCATGAGATTTGGCACATTTGATGAAGCCCAGACCTGAATCACTATTGGTCTACAAGTTCAAAAGATGGGCAGGAAAAAGACAAAAATTGTGAAGAATTTGAATAGAAAATTTGCAATCACTGATGAAGAATTAGACAAGTCTGTTGATGAACCCAAGGAGAAGACTTTAGTCAGTCAAGAAGATAAACTGAAACATGATGTTGATGTCATTGATTCAAATGAAGCACAAGATAAGGTACCTAAGGCCAAAAGGGGCAAAAGCATAAATATTGAGTCTCCATCACTAACTAGATCACAATCAATAACTGTGGATTCACCACCTTTGAAGAAAGGTGCAGCAAAAATTACAAGACCCTCACCAAAGATCACTTACCAAACAAGAAAATAGAAGGGTACTACCAAGAATCCTACACCGAGACAAAGGAAGAGATATGTAATTAACAAAGATGAAAAAGGATGATTCAGATGAAAATCCAGATCAATTCAAAATTGTACAGAATAAGATACCTTAGACTATTGATGAAATTGTAGAATCAATCATTACAACTAGATGAATAGGACATCCAAAGATACATGCATATTATGATATGACTACCGAGCACAAGGACAAACTCAAAGAAGAAATTATAGGTATGATGATCAAATTTAAACAAGTTCTAGTTGAATTTTCTACCTACCTTCCTTTCGAGTTATATGATAAGATATCAGCAAGATGGACCTATGCACTTCAAACCAAGAAACACATGAGAGAAGAATCTCTCACTCTTATTAAAACTGATTATACAATTGAGCAGATAAATGAAATAATGCAGCAATATGCCAAATAGTTTCCTAAGAAGGCACGAGCACAGAATATTCTACAAGGAAATCTGAAGGAAGTAGATATTTAGAGCATAGAACCCATAGAAGTTCATGATGTAGATGTTGACAATTTATTAGATGGAATTCCTCAACTATTGACTAATATGAGTCACCCAAAGATCACAATAAATAACATAACTGAAGGTGATCCTGATGATAAAGCCAAGGAAGATGAGATAGTCAGAACAACCGAGACCATGAATGAACAACACACATCAGAGGTCACCCGAGTAAATGTATCAAACCAGTTACCTATTTTGGTACAAGCAATTGAAATTGAGAGTGAAACACAACAAAAAAACCCAAGCAGACCACTGATACAACTAAAGATAAGGGTGATAAGCATAGTAAATAGACCTAGCATAGTGGTGGGACAACCCAAGGTGATGCACAAAAGATACCACTGATGTAGAAACAAAAGGTGAAGGTAATAAACATAACATAGATAATATAGTAGATACTTATACTATAGATACAAAGTATGCTACCGAGGCACCTAACCAAGTCATCACACCGAGTATCGAGCCAAAAAATCCTAAAACCAAGCAAACAGCTCAATTAGCATTAACTTTATCTCCTTCATCTAGCATTTAAGGAAAGAAAAAGAAGAAGAAGAAAGGAAGCAAATACACAATAAATTTAGATGAAATCATAGAAATTCCAGCATGGGATCCAAGGACACTCATTCCAGAAATGTTGAATAAATATGGTGAATTATGCACTAGGAAAGTAGCATAAGATAAATTAAGGAAAGAAAACAAAAATGCACAAGTATTAGAAGCTGCCAAGGAGATCCTATAGCAATTTGTTCCTAACTTAGCCATCAATGAATCAACCCCCATCATTGATCAACTTGCACTGCTTATTGAGGCCATTAACAAACCTGACGTTGATGCTGAGCAAAAATTAGAAGAAAGAGTAGAGAAGAAGATACAATAAAAAGTTATAGAGAAGATCAGCCAGGTAGTCGTAGTCAATAAGGTAACTCTGTCTGAATTTGTGAATAGAATATGAGCTATCATATTTGAAGCCATCACAATTCTACAACAATTATGCACTCTAGATCACTTCACTACTGAGATGAGTGAAAAGCTCAAGAAAATAGATCAAGATCTAAAAAATAGTGCAACCAATCTATCAACTGAGCAACATGCATTGCAAATGCATTACAACAAAGTTCTCCAAAACTAGTAGTTGAGAGTAGACTTGAACAAAGAAGAGGATCAAATCAGAGAATAAGTAACCGAGATACAAGAAATGTTACTACCGCATTTGGTTATGATGCAAAAACATGTGACATTGGAAAATAATTTGGTTTCCACCCCAGAGTTGTCAGTAACAAACAACATATATGATATACATGCTCAGATCAATTTAGAGATATTAACCCTAGAGAATCTAAAAGAGAAATGGGAGAAGCTACTGGAAACTCTCAAGAAAACCCATCCTAATATATTTGACAAACTGTAAGTTATATTCCTTTGGTCATTATTTTCATAAAAGGGGAAAATATATGTAGATATGTATAGTAAAGGGGGATACTATAATCAGACGGAGTTCATATACATATACCGAGCATGTAAAAAGGGGGAGTCATCATGTATATTATGTATGGTAATAAGTTTTTGATACTAATGCCAAAGGTGGAGAATGTTACTCTAATTGAGAATTGAATTTTTCATTAGTATTCAAGAACTCAAAATGGATAATCGATAACAGAGTCACAAACATGACAGTAAGGTTAGTCATTGAAGTACAAAGTTAATCGAGAGCATTGATCATGCCCAGAGTTAACCGGGTGTAGTGATACCTGAGAAGACAGACTTTACCAAGTAGTAGACAACACCGAGATACACAATATAACTAAACAACAATATAACTGAGATACACCGAGCACCAAGAGACAACATTAACCGAGTGGACTAGAGGCCACCTAACAGTTTGTTTTGGCACATTATTATATGTAACAATTTTTTTTTGACCTAGATAATGGTTTACAACAATAGAGGAGAGCATTAATTATAGATTTACATCACTAATTGTTTATATCTCCTATGTTAGATGATCAAGGTAAATTATGTACACAGTTGATCTTAGGTTAGGGATCAAGCAATGATCAAGTAGCCACCATACTACAGATAGCAGAGATTAGACAAGGGATTTAAGGACAGAGACTACATTGCAATAATCTATTTTCAGAATAGAAGCAAGGCTATCCAGCAGAACATAGCATAAGGCATTATCATTCACATTGAGGTGATATGTTTTGTATGAACTTAATAGATCTATATCAGAAATATTGAGATTGTATATGTTTCAGATCTAATTTATGTTACTCTCTAGCAATTGCGATTGACCCCTAAATCTCTTAACAGAGTAGACTTAACCTTCTTTTCATAAATCTCTTAACCGAGTGCACACATAACTTGTGTTGCTAAATCCTCACACGAGGTAGATCTAATCAATCTCATTGTTACTTGTAACAGGGTAAGATCATCAGAAGTAATAATTCTTTGTAAGCTTTAATAGGCTACTTTATTTACTGCAGTAGTGAAGTTTTTGTGGGTCTCATCCCCACAATAGTTTTTTAGCTTCTAATAGGGGTTTTTTGCGATACCAAAATACTAGTGTCATGAGTACTTAATTTCATGTATGTTTATTATTTATTTTACATGCATTTACATTTTAGCAGTGATACTATATGTTTGGTGTATGCAATCTACTCAGTCGGTTAATACAGAACAATGGTTACAAAGAATTGATTAAAACATTTTAAAGGGTATTGATTCACCCCTCTCCTCTCAATACACACCTCTCCATTATCCCAACACTTTTCTTGAGAATCTAAAGGTACAACCTTTGGGGATGCAATTGGGGAACTAGAAGAGAAATCCTTGTCAGAAGAATCATCTATGTCAATAATTGGTACATGCTTCATATTATTTGATGATGAGGGAGAATTGGAAACATTTTTCATTTTCCTTTTCCCTTTCACATCCTACTTAGCTAACTCAGGTACTTCATCATCAACTTCTTCATCAGTCATAGGAAAAGTAGTGTGATAATCACTACCTTGTGGAGATGTATCACGGTGACTTCTATTTCTCATATTTATTTCTTCTTCCAAGTGTTTTCTTTCTATTTGGGAAAAAACATGTGCAAAACATGGTGCAAGTGAAGGTGTTTTTTATAGAACATGGACCTCTTTGAGAATATCAATCTGTGATGGTTTATTTGGATGCACTAGCTTGTACATAAATCCTTGCTTAATCTGAATCTTTGGTCTCTGAAAGGAGACAATATTTTTTGGATCTATTTCTCCTTAAAGTAATTTTTCCTCACTCACAAATAAGATATCCTTTTGACATATCAGACACATTTTAAGTTCTTTTAATTTTTCACCCTTTTGGTGCAACACCTGCATGATTTCTCAGAAGTGATTAGAAATAGCTTTCAATTTATTACCAAAGGGATTAAAATCATTCAAAAGATCATAGGTTGGTTCTTCTTCTCAGAAAAAATGCAATAATTTATTGTATGCCACCTATTTCTCTTTCTTCAATTCTTAATCACAAATTAAAAACTTTATTCTAATAATATCCTCTAGGTAATGGAATTGATGTTCTCTCTTTCTTCTACCCACTTTTTTGCAAAAGATATTGTGAAAATCCTCAGGATCAACCATCCTTTTCACACTAACACCCATGCAATAAGGATCAAGGATTTTAGCAAAGTGTTTCCAACCACCTTTGGCAATGAAATAATATTGTACAGTTGTGAAATCTGGGAAAATAATCCCTTTTCCTCTTCCAACCAATTCTTCCTCTTGGATACAACTTATTTTCCACAAAAAACTTAGTTAACCCAAATCTACGAGGAACTTGATATGGTAGCACATGAGTAGTCCCACTGAAACGATATAATCTGATCACTCTAGCTATAGGGTAGGGATATATGTCAACCTAATTATGCATGACCTTTAAACTAGGATCCATCTCCAAAGGACTAATTTTTTAATGCAACAGTTTTGGAATCCTAGGTGGATTCACTTGCAACTTTTTTCTTAGGCTAGATTCAAAATAATTATCAAACCTTACAAAACTAGCCTCCTTCCTATCCCATGACATATCTGTACTCCATAGTTGTACTGGCAACTAAACACCATCCTTTTCTTTATTTAAAGTCATGGCCTCCTTAAATAAAGTGACATGCTTTTCCAAGAACATGTGCATTAGCATAGAGTACCAAAAGAAAGGAGTATCTATTTTTTTGTTCCTAATTCCCAACAAACCTTCATGTATTTTATCTGAAATGTAAGGATCAAAATCATAGATCACATGAAATTGGGGCTGCCTAATATGAGTGGCCATGTATAGATACTCAATTAGAATCACCTTCGAGGGATGTAAACCAAGAACTTGATGTAAATTGTAAAAAATTGCAAGGAGATTTAGATTGAAAACCTCTTTATTGAAAGGTTCTTTAGTACTAGGACCAACAAAATACTTATCCTTTCCTATGATAGCCAAATGTCCAGGCATTAACACACTTCTGATATAAATTCTTTGGGATGTGTACTATTCAAAATATTAGAGATCAATGGGCTCCAAACTTGGGGATGGCTCATATAAGTCAAACAATTCTTGTAGTTCTTCTCTGCAAACCCTAAGGATTTCATCACCATCATTATCCTTGATTATTATTAAAATAGGGTTATACCTATTTGTAATGGATACTAACAAATCTATAGCCATGAACACCCATAACATTACCAATTTTCCCAAGTCATATTTCCATGCATTGAAAGAGGGAGATTGCAATTTTTTCTGAGAAAAAACATAGCATAAAAAGGTTCAAACCCATTTCTAGAAGAATAACATCAGTCAAAAATTGAGCCTTATAAAACAGTCCCTCTGCAACCTTTCTACCTTTGGGAATATTCTTATCCTCACCCCAATCATTAGTATATTTAGGAAATAAATCTAAGAAATCATCAAAAGGGTTTCTTTCTACATAATTCATTCTTCCTGAATGTTTTCTCAATGGCACCATGACTATCGTGAGTTAAATTTTTTTGGCTTACTATCAAATTTCTCCTTTGAACACCTTCACACTAATTATTAAACTCACATAGGCTCAAACATGATTCCTTCACATAGAAGAACCCAAAATAATAGAGGTAAAACACAAGACAAAGACTCAACAACTTACTGGTTATAAACATGCTACCTTCTGCAACAAATTCCTCCAAGAATCTAGAAAATGGTTTCACAATTTCTGCAACTCTTTACAACACCTGATCGCCTTAATGAAACTCATGAATCAAAACACCTTATTAGAAATTAATTAGAAACACTAACACATTTCAATATAACTCCCAGTCATATCAGCTCACATCAACTTGTGAAATGAAACCGAACACAGAAACCTTGTTTAACATTCGACCGTAGATCAAAATTTAAAACAACATAGTGAACGGTGATATTTAGTCAACCATCCTTGACTCCATGTTGCCTACTACTAGCACTTAAAATTCCATCAATGGGCCACCTTCAATCTTGTCATCTCCAAGTCCACCTGTCAATATTGCACCACTATGCAATGCATAAAGCATGCACATCTTCTATTCACCCAGTAGCGAGATCTTTCTTATCTTACTGAGTTTTAACTCTGATGACCTCACATCACTTACTATAGTTCACTTATCTTTCAAGCACCTTTTTAAATTTAATTAAAATATCTTCTCCATAAAGCACATGTACTAAAAGATGCATCTTTAAGTAAACTAATCTTTAACAATTTACATGTTATCCATTTCCATGGATCTTAGCTGGCAATCAAAAACCAATCGAAAAGTACCATGTGTTTATTTCTTCTATTTATATTTCCCTCCTTTGATACTCCTTGAATGAAGATAGGTGTCACTATTTCACTACCGCAGGGTGCATATAGCATGTTGCAAATTGTGATTACCCGAGGGCGCAGAACCATTGGTTCACTTATGATTTCACTGAAAGATAGATGACACTTGTTATTTTTATTAGTTAGGACCATCCTATGACATGGAGACATATGGGAAGCCAATTAATCACTTCATGTGACCCACTCAGTAATATGACTTAGGTCAAAGGATATAAAAAATAACCTTGCGGGCTTTTGAAAAGAACCAAGAATCAAAAGGATAACAAAAGGCCTCGACAACGATGACATAACCCATTACTTTAGTGGATAAATTAACAAAAAGACATTAGATAACCATGGTTTGAGAAAATAAAAATAGGGTAAGCCTAGACAAAATCCTAGTATCAAAATAGTACCACCATTGGCTCTTATTGGGGACGTTTATTTATGTAGGAAATGAGGTGAGAACTTAGAATCTCCTAGAAGAGAAGACAAAATAACAAAGCAAAACCGTAACCAACAGGAAACTAAAACACACAAAAAGAAAACAAATAATATATACAGAAAACCTAACTACTGCTCATGGAAAAAAGGCTACTTTAGGAAAAGTAATGTTTCAGGAATTGTCCATGAACAAGCAATTCCAAAATATATCCAGTCATCTCTTTGAGAAAAAAGAATTTTCTCCACATTTTTCATGAATGATGTATGGCCCCATCCAAATTGGATCATATTTACCATTTTTTCCTTTGTATTCCAACTTGGCATTCCACATTAGTACAGATGTTGTTGGTTCACAACACACGCCCCATTTTGGCCACTTGGCCTAATGGGGACCCACTTTTTTTGTATATAATGTTTAATAGTATTTGTAGTTTTTCTAGTCCAAATTTATAATTTGGATCGTAATAAGAGTGGTGGCTTAGAGTAGTTTCTTGTTTTCAATAACATGTTGCTAACAACTACATTTTCATACATGATACAAAGATTTCAAATCCCCAACTAGTAAAAAGAATGTTGGAAAAGGCAACAAATCTGCCAATGAAGTGTCATTTCAAAGGATATCACACCTCCACTAAGATGGGTAATTTTCACATTGAGATCACCGACATGGAAGTAGGCCAGTCCCTATGCCACAGGAAAACAACTTAATGGAATGGTTGCAGCAATAAACACTAAGGAAGATCTGTAACAAATATTCTACTTCAAGAAAAGTGTGAAGCAAATCATGAATGACATTGGAGAAGTTCATAAGTTTGAAGAATGCCTTTCCAGGTTTAGGGAGAGGCAACATGGGAAGCTAAATTTGTGGAGTTACTTAGTTTTGATGAAGTCCAAGAGGTTGCAAAGAGATTGTACAAAGCTCACCCCGGGATCCTGCTAGAAAAGTCATTTTGGACTTGGCCATTATTTAGTCATGAGATTTTTGGAGTCTTTGAGATGTCCAAAACCTTGAAATCCTGAAATTCCAAAACCCCAAAATCCTAAAATCTTGAAACCCCGAAATCCCAAAATCCTAAAATCCCAAAATCACAAAAATCCTAAAATCCTGAAACCCCAAAATCCTGAAATCCCAAAACCCTGAAATCCTGAAATCCTGAAATCCCGAAATCTCGAAATCCTGAAAAAGTTCATTTCCAGATATAGTCAAATTTTGCAAAATGGAGAATTTGACACTTAGCCATTTTTTTTTGAGGGGGTCATTTTGTTTATACTTAGCCATTTTTTCAAGTTTAGTTTTTGGCCTTTCAAGTTTTCGACCTCTGAAAGTCCAACATTTTGTGGGTCCCAAATTTTGGTTACACACTTAGTCAAATTTGCACTTGGCAAATTTTGGGGTAGAGGTCGGGGTTTGAATTCTGGGCCATTCCAGCGTGATCATTTTTTGCATGAAAATAGAACTTCATATCAAATGGATTCATAAATGGAGTTTGTTTTGCAATGATTAAGGGTCTTCTATTAGTTCCCACCTTGAAGAGAACCCCATATGAAGATTCGAAGGGAGAACTTAGAGATCAAGAAGAAGATTCTATTTACAAACAAGGGAACTCCGATTCCTCTCTTTCTTCTTTCTTAACAAGTTTGACTTTATTTACATGGGCAAACTGGTTGTAAGTGGATCAAGGATCCATGCAAGTAGTTTAGTATCAGTTTAGCAATAGTTTTCTTTAGCAAGATTTAGTTTTATTTTATTTTCATTGTTTTTAGAGTCTCTGATGCCCTAGTTTTAGGGTTTAGAGTTTGTAGATCAAAACTCTATATATTGTAAGAAAAACAATGTATTATGGTTGGATTCTTGATGAAATAAATATCTACAATTGGTGCTTCATTCGTGGTGTGATATTTTATGATATCTATGCAAAATTGATGAACGGGTGTTTGCTTATTCATTCTTTTTCAAATAGCTAACTATGTTTATTATTTCTCGAATCTATGATTATTTAAATTGGAGTTTGTTGTTGTTTATCTAACTTGCTATGACGAATGTATGGGAAGGATCATCTTTTGGGCTCAATGATAAATCCATCTCGTGTGTGAGCACATCTTGGTGGCTTCACGATTTGATAGAATTTAAAAATCTTGCACGAGTGAATACGTTTTCTCTCCAAACAATTACATCCATTGGGTATATAATTGTGACGTGGTCTGATTTATATCTAGTGGGTTTGTTCCAAATCTCTCCATCATTCTATTCACAAGGAAGGATCAATAACGGTTTATGTCCGTTAGGATTTCATTTTTAGTAATTACTTTATTCTTGTTACCCTAATCCTTTAAATTTTTGTCATAAATCTGAAAGAAATTTAAAAATTGTCTTTAGTTTAAAACAAAAATTTGCATCATTAGTTAATTACATTCATTGATAAATCAGAAAATACCCAAAAAAGTACTAAAGTTTTTTTGCAGTCTGGTGTCTTGAAAGTACCAGCAAAGGCCTCCTCATGAACATTTACATTTATCTTCAACTAAGTTACCAAGAAGGTTGTACCACAACCCCGGAGAACCTTGGGAATAACTTTGTTGTTCTTTCAAGAGAGGAAATCAAATTTGGAGATCCTATAAATTGACTTGTGTAAAAACATCATTCAATAATAGAATCTCCACTATTAAATTGCTTTGCAATTGAGTTCTAGTCATACAAGTTCTTTACTTTTAGTTGGAGCTTTGTGTTTCTCATAGAAGCCTCTCTCCAATTCAGTCAGGTCTCTGATCCTTAACTTCATATCATTTTCAATGTCATCATCTTAAATTTATACAAATTTGTATATTTTCATTAAGTTTTTCTGAGGAAACCTATCCTAAATCCAATACACCAAATCAAATGGTGCACATCCTATTTATTTTTTACTGGTTACGCTATCTTCCCAGACATCCAACATTAGTTTTGAGTCCCAGGCCATCTTATTTTAATCCAAAACTCTTTTAATAATCTTGAGTAGAATCTTATTGTTGGACTCAACTTGAAAATTTCCCTGTGGGTAATAAGGTGAAGAATAAGATTTCTAGATGACATAATCTTTGCAAAAGTTGGTTTATTCTTCATATCTAAAACACATGGCATTGTCTGAAACAATTTTCTCTGGACATCCAAATATTGTGACAATGTTATTTAAAAAAATTTCAATCACCACTTTACTAGTTGCTCTTTTAGTGGGGATTTCTTCTACCCACTTAGTAAAGTAGTCTATAGCCACAATTATCTAGGAATTTCCCCCACTGGATTTATTCACTATCTCCCCTATGGAATCAATAACCCATTTTTGAAAAGGGGTTTGTACTTCCATTATCTTCAAAGGTACATTTCCAAAGAATTTTAATTTACTAGAGAAACATTGACAGGAATCATATCTCTTGACAAGCTGATGAGCATCCTTAAAAATATCAGGCCACCAAAATCCCACTCTTAGAACCTTATGTGCAGTTTTTTTTCCATATAATAACCTCCACACACACCATTATGCATTTATTGCAAGAGTCTTTTAGTTTTCTCTTGGTCTACACATTTCAATAGTACCCCTTCAAGATTTCTCCACCATAACTCATATCTGATTAGAGAAAAATGAATAGCTTTTAATTTTAGAGATCTCTTTTTACTCTCATCCATCCTTGGGGGACAATTCAACCTTTTTAAATAAAAAATAACATCTTTGTATGAATTACAATGCTCAAGAGTACATATAAAAGGTATTTGTTCTTCCTCTAATGTATTGATGTGATTAGCATCTAAGTTTGTATTAGCCATTATTTTATCTAATCTTTTCCCTCTCACCAATTTTGTAATCTGCATGTCAATGTTGAATTCTTGAATCTGGTTTATCCACCTGCATCTCTTTCCAGATACCTCTTGTTGTGTAAAGATGTCTTTTACTGCAACTCAGGAACATAGGCTATCACTTTTTCACTAACCAAAATATTGGAATAATGGAACGGTGTGTACTGAGAGGGGAGGGGTGAATCAGTACCCTTAAAAGTTTTTAACAATTAACCTTTAATATTTAGTAATCAATTTCGTGCATTACCGACCATAGTTTCTATTCTATCTTTATGCATGTAATATCAAATCATAAACCTAATTGCATATTAACATTAATAGAAACATTCATGAAATATAATGACACATGACACAAGAATTAATAACGCAGAAAACCCCTGTTAGAACGTAAAAACTGCTGTGGGGATGAAACCCACAAAGCTTCACTATCTGCAAAATGGAAAGTGTTAGTTAAGGCTTACAAGTTTGATCAATCCTGATGATCTTACCCTATTAGGAGTAACATATTTAGACTGGTTAAGGTCTACTCTGTTAAGATATTTAGCAACATTGTTTAGTGTGCACTCGGTTAAGAGATTTACAAAAGGATTATTAAATCCACCTTCTTAAATGATTTCTTCTATTTTCTACACTTGTTAGAATGTAGTCAAAAATACTTATTGACCTAATTATATGCAATCCTGAATTGCTGAGTACAGATCCTTTAAAGTTTACAATATGATGTATCACCTATAGTGATTGATTAATACCTTTGTTCTGCTCAGTAGCCTTGAATCTTGTTCTTTATAAATAATTTCATCTTTTGTTGTCCTTCTACATGAAACTCTATATTTGATCCATAGATGTTTTTTGTGGCTACAACCCACACTATCTAGTTGATTTTTCCATCTATTTATACAATAAATTGACCTAAATAGGTTTCACGCTTTACAATGTTAACTCTATGATCAAAGGCTTACAACTTGACCTTGATCTCCTAGTTTGCATGTTTTCAACCAGTTAGACTGATTAAAATGATTACATTTTCTTTACTTGTCCCTCAAGAAATGGTTTTAAAGATAATATTTAAAGCTAAATATAAAACTTAAGTATTTTATCTGACGTGTAACTCAGATCCACATTTCTCAGAATTAAAGTTGTCTCTCGGTAGACTAGTGCTCGGGTTGCTCTATAGTCTTTCCTCAGTGATGTCTTTGTAGAAATTTTGTTTCTTGGTTTTCTTTGTAGATTGATTGTGTATGTTCACTATGAACTTGTCTGTTGGGTTCCTCTGTGAACTTGTCTATCGGTTTACACTGTGATCATTCTGTCAGTGATAGTGCACTTAGCATTTTCGGTGACCTCCGTGAACTGTTGTGTCGGGTTGCACTATAAACTTGTCTTTCGGTGACCATGTTACTGACGGTTCAAAAAATATTTTCTTTGTATACTAATGGAAAAATATGATCATCAATCTCCCCCTTTGACATTAGTATCAAAAACTGATATGTATAAAACTAAAATGTTTAGTATATACACTTATGTTTACCTTGTCAATATGACTCCCCCTATGTGCATGCCTCGATATAGTATAGGTACATGTATATACACTTGCCTTTATATATATATATATTTATCCCTTTCATAATTTCCCCCTTTTACCTTATCACACCAAATCATTTCCCCCTTTATCATATCAATTCCCCCTTTTTTATAATAATGACAAAGGTGTCATACTTAAAATTTGTCAAAAATGTGGGAATGGGATTTTTGAATGTCCTCTATTTTCTTTTCCCATTGTTCTTTGAGGTGCTCAAGGGTCATGATTTACAAGGTGATTCTTGCATGCATATCATATATGCTTTCTGTTACAAAAATTTCTAGGGTGGCAATCAATGTTTTTTCCAAAGTCATGTGTTGTTGCAGTAGTGTGAGATTTGGTAGGAGTAGAGCCTAGAGCTTGGGTTACCTCATCTCTAAATTTGGATTCTACCTCTAGAATCTCAAGTATCAACCTTTTTTCTTCCATAATCTTTTCATAATGAGATTGAATGCATTGTCATTGGTTGTAAGACCTTGTGCACTAGGATTAAGATCTGCATCTACCTTTGCAATATTTTCACTACTCTCCTTAGTGAATTGATCAATGGTGCATAAATTTTGAACTAAGGTTATAACTTCTAAAATAATTGGTTCCAATGTATTGACCAGTTCAGATAGCTTTAACTTGTTCTCTGCCACTTCTTGGTTGATTTTCTCTATTATCTTGTATTGGTACTTCTTCTCTGTATGTTCTTCTATTGCCTTCTCTGCATCTACATTTTGTGATGTGATGGCCTCGATAAGAACTGCTAATTGATCAAGTATAGGAGATTTTTGATCAATGTCAATATCAGGTACAATTTGCAATAGTATATCCTTTGTATTTTCTAGTACCTATGTGTCCTTGGTCTCCTTTTTGAGTTTGTCTTGTATAGCTTTCCTTTTACAAAGTTTTGCATACTTTGTAAGTGATTCTACATCCAATGTCCCAGGATCACAGTTTGGTATTTCAATGATCTCATCCAAGGTGACTAGATTTTTATTCTTCTTCTTCTTTTTCTTTGCAATTTTTGTAGAGGCATTTGTATGTAGTACCATAGCAAGATCCTTTGCTTGGTCTGATGTACTTGGTGAAGGCTTTGTGGGTGTTGTGCCTTTTACCTGCTGCTCGGTATTTACCTGTTGGTTGGTAGTGGACGTCTCTACATCAACCTTAGCTATATCTACAACTTGTCCTTCAATATCCTTTGGTTTGACATCACCTTTTTCTTCACTTGCATATTTCTTCTCTCCATCTATTAATTTTTGTTCAGCAGTGGTGCTTTTTGTGCTCCTCTGCACCCTTGTCCTTGGGTATGCTTGCATCAAGGTCGGGTGACTTCTCCTTTTCTGAGATGATATTGATAGCTTGTATCAATAATGGTATTTTTCATAGTAGATTAACTTGTGCAACATCCTTTGTTGTGTCTTGTTCCTTGGTTTTCTCAGTGGCATCAATGACATCTTCATCTACCTTTACCTCATCAACAAGATCTACAGTGTTATCTATTATTGTCACATCTTGGATTGTGACATGTGTTGTGTCCTTTAATGACTACAAAATTTGAGGTACATTATCCATGGCCTTTCTTTCATGTGTTGTAAATTCAACTGGATTGACATCCTCAACATCATTTATTAAGATCTGTTCAAGGCTCGGTGTTGCCTCTTTCTCTTCATTGTGAGGCTTCTCATTAAGTGCTAATACTCTCTTGGGGCTTGTATCCTCTTATGGTAGATTGATTATTTTTCTCCAAGTATCCTCACTTTCTTTTTCAAGCTCTATTAAGCTTCCTTCTAGTACTTTGTAGGTTCTTAGTTTTGTTGAGAACTTCTTTGAATGCATCTTCATCATTTCATCAATTTCTTCTATCTTTGACTCGGGTGGCATAATTGACACTAGGGATCTTTCCCTTATTTGTCTTTTAGAATTCATTGCATATGTCCACCTTTATGATAGCCTTTAATTAAGTTCTTATGGCATCATCTTATCAAACTGTATAGGTATATATTTGAATACACACATTGTCTTGATGATGGCTACTTCTATCTTATTCTAATCCTCAGGATTCAGAGTTAGCCATTGTCTAATCATAGGATCAAATATTCTACCTGACTTGATGATTGATGCAACAATCTCATCCATTGTGGTAGGAATTTTTTTATTTTCAGGTTGTTCATCTTGTTCAGTGTCTTCCTTATCTTCCTTGATCTAGATTAATCTCCTTCTCCTCTTTGGTTGTGATGTTTTCCTGGTTTGAGGCTTTCTTTTATAAGTCATCACTTTTCCTTTCTTAATCGGTGGTGAGTATGCTTTTGTAGTTGACTCATTATTCTTGATGCAGCAGTCATCTTTGGTTTCTTTGGGGGTGGTGCATCAGACTCTATTGATTCAGAATCACTCACTTGTTCACCTTCATTGAAGGGTGACTATACCTTGATGTCATCTTTTTGTTCTGTTTCTTCTTCATTAACCGACAAATTATTTTTCAAGTGTCTTTACCATTTTGGTCTTCTTTCTGTCTATCTTTTTAACAACTAAGCATGTTCTGATTCTAGCCTTAGCTTCTTCATAGGTGTCAAATCTTGGTAATGATTTTTCCAGTGGTTTATTCAATAATACTTCAATAGCATTTGTGGCCTGATCTATGTTTATCTCATAGTCAAGTGGTGCTAACCACGCTATCCTCAATACAACTGGTTTGATCAAGGTTGTATCGGTGTCCAACATGAAACAAATATCTTCTTTATATTGATCCACTAGTTGTTCTGATATCCTCATCATTTTCTTCATTTTGTCCTTGAATCCAGTCAAATATTCATCCATGACTAATGTAAAGTTGTCCCCTAGTGACTTAATGAATTCACTAATTTGAATTGTCACTAGTTGGGTAGTGTCCCAATTGACATTACCGACAGATGGGAAGAAGTATTGAAAATAGAAGAATATACACATGAGGATTGAACCAAACTTACATGAATTAGATTTAACTGGTCTTATGGTCCTCATGTTTTCCTCTAGTTTCTTTAGTAGGAGCTTGGATAGATCCAACTATAGATGATTTTTCACAACCTTATGTGTAGTGTCAATTGCTCAGCATGCAATGCTATTCAGTTTGTTGGCTTGGAATAACTTGTATCCCACCACACATGCACCAAATTTTAGTTCTCAATCAGTGATTGAGTTTACCTTTAAACCTCTTCCATCCCATACTGCACCTATCATATTTTCTATGTCAGGGCAAGGAGGATGTTTGAGTGCCTTGGCCTTGTCGGTTACTAGATAACCAGTCACTACGTGTATTACATCCTTGGTAATCAGTTTAGGCTCATCCATCCACATCTTTCAGTCATGTACCCAGCTAAGAACTATCTGGATCCACTCGGTCTTGAATTCCTTTGGGAACATTAGGGGATTTTTCATCCCTTTCACCTCTATATGCTTATGTTCATCTTTGATGTTTGCATCTGTGCAAAGCTTCTTGTAAGCTTCCTCAACTTCTAGATCTCCGCTTTCTGCAACTTTGCAGTGGATATAGGCTTGGACATCCTCAATTATCAAAACCCTAGGTGGTATGCTTGAGAATGATCCAGTGTCGTTAGGCTGTGAATCTACCTCTGGACAAAATTTGTACTTAGGCTCTTTACATGTAGTGTTCTCGATTAGGTTAACTTTCTTATCCTTTGCATTCTTGATATTGGAAACGCGAGATGTGGTTGCCATTATTTCTAAAAATTTAGGGCTTTTCCCTTAAATAAAATGTGAGCTCGATGAGTCTTAGTTACTCACTTGACCTACTGTAGATGTTGCGGATTTGTCTGAATACTATGAATGCACTTATAATTCACTTATGCAATCTAGTAGTTTTTCTTTTCTCTGTGCTATGCTCTTCGCTCTACTCTTCATTGTTAATCACTTTGTGAACAAATGAGATTTCCATCACCTTTTTATAGATGATGCCCTAAGTGGTATAGTTAATGCTTTACCCACTTCTCAGTGTTCAAAGACAGAGTCACTCGGGGAACATACTAACTTCATTCTTGGTGAGAGTGCTATACTTGGGGTAAGTGTTAACTCAATTGACCTTTCACATGTTTACTGATGGTGCTCGGTATTGGATGAAGACTAAATTGTCTTTTTACATGATTACGGACGATGGTCAGTTTATATCAACAACTTAGCTTTTATATGTACACCGACGATTCTCGGTATGCATTGACCGATGAGATTGGATTCACAAATTCATAACAAGTAATGCCATAGTGCATATTTATTCATGCTAGTTTGGCATTTTATCAATGTATAATGGAATTGATGTAAAATATAACTTGGTATAGTGTAGTTCCATACTTACTTGTTCTTCTTAGGTGGGGGTGGTGATATCACCATATCCATTGGATAAGGTGTCACCAATTGTATTGCTTGGTCCAGCATCATCTATGTTTGTAGCTTTCCTCCACATTTTGTATCTCATTCTTCTGATATCTTCAATTGTATTGCCATTGGAAAAAGTGCTTGTCTTTGTCACTCAGTCTCTGCAGTCCTTTCTTAGATGATCGACCCTATGATAGTGTAAGCATTCCATTCCGGGGTTAGTCCAACTTCTAGACTTTCTTATCCATTTTCTCATGTAGTTGTCATCTATATGTCCATATCTACCACATGCTGTGCAATTTTTCCATGTGTTGTAATCCCAAACATATGAGTTACTGACTCTTTTCGGTTGATAAGCATTTTCTTGTTCTTTTGGCTTCCATGCTTTCTTTTTCTTTTTCCTACATTCAAGAGGTGTGTGCCCATGCATTTTTCAAGTAGGACAATATTTTTCCATGTAGGTTTCCTTCTATGGTTGTTTCACCTTAGATCTGAATTCATGTGCTTTGTGTCCTTTCTTGTTACAGTATAACAATTTCCTATGAATGTAGATGTCAATTTAGGTATACCTTTAGCTTTGCTCCTGCAAACATTTGATGTGTGGCATGGTTTTTCACAGTGATTGCATGACTTCTTCCTTGGTCTTGGATTTGTGTAGAAATTATTTTGATCAACTTGATATGATGATTCTCCATGCTCGGTATACCCTAGACTAGTATTATTGTTAACTCTTCTTTGTCCATCCAGAAAATCATCCATTCTTTTTGTACTTTCTTCAGCTTTCTTAATCATATCATTGTTTTGCTGCTGAATCCTTACTTCATGCTTTAGTTTTTCATTTTCTTCTCTTAGCTCACTAATGGCTTCCAATTTTCCATTGAATTCTATGTTCATTCAATTTTCCTCATGAATCGTAAGAACAATTTGATTGGTGATCTCATGACGATGTTTAGTTAGTCTTTGTATTTCTGATTCTCTCTCTTGTAGCTTTTTAGTTATCTTCCTCCTGTCATTGATAGCTAGTGTTCTTTCTTGCTTAGCTTGTCTAGCATTGTTCATAACCTCAATAATCCTTACCATCTGTGTCTCTTGACCAATTTTCAGTGATTTCACTTGTCCAACTAGATATTGATTGATTTTATTCAGATTTGTAATGCTTCCTTCAGATGTGTCTGATGTATTGCTAGATGTAGATCATGTTGACTCAAACAAATCATGTATCTCTTCTTCATGATAGTCTATTTCATTATAGAAAGATACCATAACCTTTCTTTCATCCAGCAACTCTCTCATCTTGATTCTAGCTTCTTTGTATTTCTCATTGAAGATCTATATCTACAACTTCTAATTCTCAATATTCTTGTCTAGCTTATACCTTTCCATTGTATTATCTTTTCTCTCAAGTGATTTACACTTTTCCAAATAAGAGATCTAGCTATGATACCAATTGTTGGAATAATGGAATGGTGTGTACTGAGAGGGGAGGGGTGAATCAGTACCCTTAAAACTTTTTATCAATTAACCTTTAATCATTTAGTAATCAATTCCTTGCATTATCGACCATAGTTGATATTCTATCTTTATGCATGTAATATCAAATCATAAACTTAATTGCATGTTAACATTCATAGAAAAATTCATGAAATGTAATGACACAATAATTGGTAATGTATAAAACCCCTATTAGAAGGTAAAAACTTTGGTGGGGATGAAACCCACAAAGCTTCAATATCTGTAGAATGAAAGGTGTCGGTTAAGGCTTACAAGTTTGATCACTTCTGATGATCTTACCCTATTAGGAGTAACATGTTTAGACTGGTTAAGGTCTACTCTGTTAAGAGATTTAGCAACACTGTTTAGTGTGCACTCAATTAAGAGATTTACAAAAGGATTGTTAAATCCACCTTCTTAAAGGATTTATTCTATTTGCTACACTTGTTAGAATGTAGTAAAAAATACTCATTGACCTGATTATATGCAATCCTGAATTGCTGAGTACAGATCCTTTAAAGTTTACAATATGATGTATCACCTCTAGTGATTGATTAATACCTTTTTTCTACTTGGTAGCCTTGAATCTTGTTCTTTATAACTAATTTTATCTTTTTTGTCCTTCTACATTAAACTCTGTATCTGATCCATAGATGTCTATTGTGGTTAAAATCCACACTATCTGATTGATTTCTCCATCTATTTATACAATGAATTGACCTAAATAGGTTTCACGCTTTACAATGTTAATTATATGATCAAAGGTTTACAACTTGACCTTGATCTCCTAGTTTGCATGTTTTCAATCAGTTAGACTGATTAAAACAATTACATTTGCTTTACTTGTCCCTCAAGAAATGGTTTTAAAGATAAGCTTTAGAGCTAAATATAAAACTTAAGTATTTTATCTGACATGTAACTCAGATCCACATTTCTCAGAATTAAATTTATGTCTCGATAGATTGGTGCTCAGGTTGCTTTGTAGTCTTTCCTCGGTGATGTCTTTGTAGACATTCTACTTCTCAATTTTCTCTGTAGACTGATTGTCAGTGTTCATTGTGAGCTTGTCTGTCAGGTTCCTCTATGAACTTGTCTGTTGGTTTACACTATGATCATTATGTCGGTGATAGTGCACTTAGCATTTTCGGTGACCTCTGTGAACTGTTGTGTCAGGTTGTACTGTAAATCTGTCTTTTGGTGATCATGTTATCGATGGTTCAAAAATAGTTTCCTTTGTATACTAATGGAAAAATATGATCATCACAAATAAAATCTAAAATCTTTAATAAATTTTACCAATGCATTTTCTTTCTTTTCACTAATATCATATTTGAGCTCTGCAGCTTGTAGACTTATTGAAAAAAGCAATAGGTTGTTCAAACCCCTCTTCATTCTTCTACAGTAAGACAACAAAAATTGTCTGGGAAGATGCAAAATAAAAATATTCGTAGGCTCAGAATAATCCAAAGTTCTAAGCACAAGAGCATCTTTGATTGCTTGTTTGATTTCTTGGAAAGGTTGGGTAGCTTCTCCATTCCATTCCACCTTGGCATTTTTCTTTAACATCTTGGAAATAGGTCTACTCTTCTCAAAAAAGTTTGTAACAAAATGCCTTAAAAAGTTTACCTGGCCAAAGAAAGATTGTATGCCCTTTACATTTTTAGGGACAATGATTTTATCAATTGCAACAACTCTTTCTGGATCAATTCTAACCCCCTCCTTTGAAATAATATGTCCTAATAACTTACCCTCAGTTACTCCAAATGTACACTTTCTAGGATTCAAGGAAATATGATATTCTAATGCCCTTATGAAAATCTTTTCCAAGTGTTCACAATGTTGCTCCCCTTTCTTAGAATAAGCTCTTAGATCATCTTGATAGACTTCTAATATTTTTTTTTAAAAAATATGAAAATGGAACATCCATAGCTCTCCAAAATGTTTCCCTAGCATTTATGAGACCAAAATGAATTCTGATATACATATATCTTCCCCAAGGTGTATTAAATGTAGTTTTAAATGGTTTTGTCTCTTTTACCATTATCTGATTGTATCTATAAAATTCATCCATCATAGACATCAGTTCACAACTAGTGACTCTCTACAACATATTCTCCATATTCGGGAGAGCATGTTTACCTTTTAGTAAAGAAACATTCAAATTCCTAAAATCAACACATATCATAGTGTCTCCATTCTTCTTCCTGATAGGAACTAAATTTGAAACCCAAGAGGAATGCTTGATAGGATTTATTTTACCTGCATCCCTTAACTTCATGAACCCTTGTTCCATCTTAGGTCTCAATGTGGGATTTATAGGTCTTTTCTTCTATCTAAAAGGTTTAGCCTCTTTTTTTAAAGCAATCTCATGCTAGAATAAATCCTTCCTATATGCTTTGAGGTCATCATAGGTCCATGCAAAAAAATTCTTATACTTTCTCAACAGATCGATCAAATTTATTCTCACCTGGGGAGACATCTTTTTTCCAATATATACATTTTTTGGGTCCTTCTCATCTCCCAGATGAATTTTATTTGACCTAAAATGAAGAATTTATTGACCAAAATAATTTTCCTTACCATCCACTTCTTCAAAAAAAGAATTAAAATCTATCTCCTGTCCCACATATCCATCTTGGAAATGTAAAAAATCTTAGAACATCATGATCATCAAAAACTTGTCAAATTTCAATTTTATCAGGTAGAGAAGGTCTAACCTAAATCTCCACCTGAGAAATCCCAGAAAAAGTGATATCATATAGCTTTAGAGAAATATTTTCCAGTAGGTATTCCATCTTTTTGTTACTCCTGTCCACCCATTCTATACCAAAATCTTCAAAATGTTCAATTTCATCCCACACAACATTCCTATATTGTTTTATTCTTTTGTTCTTGAATGCATATTTACCTTTGATTTGATATATGGCCAGCTTAGAATCTCCAACCACTATAATGCTATTGATGTCATATTTATTTTCTAGTCTCAAACTAATAAGCATGGCTTCATACTCAACAACATTATTTGTACACATGAATGTTAAAGAAAAATAGAACTTAAAAGTTTTACCCGATGGTGAGATAAAAAACACTCCTACTCTTGAACCCTCTCTGGTGAAAGCTCCATCAAAAAACATGGTCCACATGCCATCATCTACCATTGGTTTCTCCATTTCGGTAGCCAATGGTTCTATAGGTTTTTTCATCATACCTGGTGAATTCTCCACTCTGAAATTCTCCAATTTAGTATCAACAAAACAAGACATGTTTTCATTAGGGTTATATTAAATCATGAGGAACCCTGGATTCCTTCTCTACCTTAACCTATTTTCATCAATGCAAATATTAGAAAAAGGTAAATAAAATTGTAAGCTTACTCTTATAGAGGCACTCCACTTCCTTGATAACATCATACCATAATGAGGGAGAATGTCCACCACTAGCATATGCTCATTTTCATCTCCTTTTTCGGACAGACCATCAACCTATAAGGCAAGGCCTTAATGGTACCTATGAGAGGAACATCATTTGAGTCCATCCCACAACATCTACCCTGATTTATATCAACTTTACAACCCAAAGATTCCATTATTTTGATTGGAATTGTTAAGTTTCAGGATTTGCACCCTTAACCGAACTGAAAGTGTTCAGCAATCCTTACTTAACATGGGAGTTATTTCACTACGTGAGACCTGGATAATGAAATAAAACCTCCGGGTTCCAGGCCATCTCCTATTGAATCTTTCGGTGATAACTCTAAAACTTAATGAAAACCTGAGGGAAAAGGGAAGAAGATACAGAAAATAAACTTTAAAACCTAAAGCTTAGAATAAGAAAAGAGGTGATACACCAAAGATATTACGAAGACTCAAATACACTTGACTGAGAGGACTGTATAGCTATATGGAGTGTAAACAAAGCACATCTTCCTGTAAAGGCTTGCAAAAATGATTTATAATAAGGTTTCAGTA
>MU226832.1:2131886-2154051 GCA_018584345.1 Thuja plicata | reverse complement strand
GCATAAAATCAGATTTAAATAATTTATATTTCGTAAATGAAATATAAAAATATTTAATATGTTTTAAATGATAATTTATTGTAATATAATTTATTCTTTTATTTTAATAAATATTCAATTATCGTAACAACATATTAAGTGATAGTATCTTAACCACTTAGTATGTTATTAAAATAATTGTATATTTATTAAAAATTTTAAATAAATTCTATAGCAATAAATTATGTAAAAATGAATATTCAATTTTTACTTTTGAAAGAATAAAATTAAAATTTTTTTAAAAGACATATACTTAAAAAAAATTAAAACCTAAGCATCAAATCACAAAAAAAAAGAAGTCGGCCTTGCTTGGAAAAGCATTACAAACGCCAAACTTGGCGACCCATGGCATAAAAGAAACCCTTAAAAGGTAGAAGCTTCATTTTCGCATTGTGATAGAAGGAGGAAGGAGGGTTATGAAACCCTAGCCGCCATGAAAGAAATTACTCTATTACTCTGCAAACTTGCCATTTCCTCCCCTTTTCGCCATTTTTCTGGTTAAAAACCGCGCCATTTTGCTTGGATCTGAGCCGCCATGGAAGGAATTACGGGTAAGGTAGACTTCCTTTTGAAATAATGCTTCCTTTTTTAAAAATACAACTTCACGCTGCTGTTATAGAAAAGACTTTGCAATAATATTTGGAAAGTTCATCATAAAAAACCGCTAGTCTTTGTTGGCTTTTCTGGAAAAATCGCATTTTTAGTTTTTTCTGAGTTTTTTTTTGTCTCTAGCATTGTCCATGTCGTAGAGTTATTCTGATTTTCTAATCCCCAACCAGATGATTCCAAGCTGGATCTTGCAGCTTATTCCCAGTCAATACATAAATTTTCTCTGTTTCCAGTTTGCTGCTACTATTGATGAGTACATCCTCACCGAATCTTCTTGGTGTGTGAAGATCTCCAATAACATTAGAATTTTCTCCCAAAAGCAATGTATTTTTAACATTGTTCTCTGAATATTTGCAGTTTCCATCAGGTTCCCAAGCTGTGCAAGATTTCCAACTATCTTCTTTCACATTACAGTTTAATCCCCAGTTCTTTTGTTGCATCTCTAAGGATGGTGCTTGATCCTTCGCATACTACCATAGAGGACTTTTCTCACATGATTTTGATTGATCTCTTTGGTGTGATCTTGTCCCAATTGGGACTAGGTTTGCACCTGTTGGCTTAAATTTATGTCTTCTAAATGAGGAAGAGAGTTCGCACTCATCTTGTTCTCCTTTAAGAAGTTTAGTCCGGACAGGACTTGCCAAATTACCAGCCCTCAAAGGCCCCCTAGTTTTATCATGACCTACCTGCTCCTGCTCAAACACATTTTTTTCCAAGGATCTGGCCTCACTGAGTCCTTCAACCTTTGTCTCTAATGTTGTCCAGCTTGTTTCTGAAACATCTATTTGCCGATCCACACTCCACCCAGTAGCTTGATCCTCTTCAGATGTTCTTTGTCCTTGTTCTACATCTTGTGAAGTACTTCTGTTATGTGCTTCCCACTGAATTCCACCAGGTGATCCTTTTCCAAGGATTAAATTTTCACTTGTCAGCTTAGATTTCAATGTGTTATCACCATCAGACTTGATATCACAAGAACACAGTTCATGTTGACCTTGTTCATCTGCATAGTCTTTCCATGTAGAGGTCTTCAAAATATCAGTACCGGAAGGGAAACTGGTTTCACTCTCTATTTGTTGCAGTGGAACTGCCTCTTCTTTGTAACTGCCCTTGATAGAAGAAAAGCCCGGAGGAAAATCTGGATCCTTTGATGCCTGCAATGCAGTCACTTTTTCACTCCAGCCACCTATGTAGTCACATTCCCTTTCAGGTGAGTTGGTGTCCCACCCAGTAGCAGTTTACAATTGACTCACTGATTTTTTATCACCAGTTTCCTTGTTTGCCCAAGCTTCTGTTTGTGAGTCTGACATTGTTGATGCCTCCCAACCAGATAAGTTTTTAGTCTTATTATTACCATTGATTCTATTGGGTGATTTAGCAGATAAACCACATAGAGTTGTGAAATCCTTGTCAATGAAATTAGCCATCCCCTTTTCCCTTGAGGTATCTGGAAAAATGGCATCTGGAGATATAAATTCGCTCTCATCATCTATTTCACCACATAAAGTTTCATCAAGATAACTTTCTGACGATAATCCATCTTGTCCATGGGGTATTATACCAATATTTTCCAAGAAGCCATATACATCTTCATGCTTGAAGAGTGGATCTGAAGGTTCACCAGAAGCCCACTGAAGTAGAATTTGATAAGCAGCTGAAATACCAAAGCATTTGTAAGGCCACGCAGAACCTCAAAGGAGCCTCTACTATTGTATTTGTACCTTTGTGAAATCAAAAGAAAGTGTCCCATTTGAATGCATTAAAAACCCCCCTTCTCATATATCCAGTTTGAATTGCAATGTTTGTCCTTGCTTGATGTTCCTGCATATCTTTATATAATTTAGTTTCTTTATGCTTTCATGCCCTGATCCATCTTCATTTTCTAAAAAATGTGGCTGTTTCCTTTCATCTGTTTGCACTTTAACATGATTTATTATAAAAGGTTTCAATGTTATGAATAACACGTCCCTTTAATATAATAATGCTTTTGTTTTGTCTGATCTCGCAACCTGTCAAGTAATTGTTTTAATGTATATGTCGGGCTCATACCTGAAGGGAGCCTCGGTTAGGAGCACATATATATTAAAATAATTACTTTCCTGCACACGGAACAAACACATTAATAAATCCTTCTTCTGAAACACTTCACACCAGCACTAAATCTCTGATTTTCTCTCTTTTCCTGATTTTAGCATTGTTTAAAAGGCAGCGTAGGCGTAGAGAACATCATGAATAATCAGTCATTGCTTAGATCCACATGGGATCTAACCTCGTTTTTCCCTCCATCTTGCAGGGCTCAGGAACGTGTTGGGGAACTTGCAGACCAAAGGCAGATCAAAGATGCTTTCTGAATCAGCAACCTGGATCAGCAACCTTTCTAACCAGTCAAAGCATTGAGGCAATGACTGGTTACTCTTGACCTCTTTCTCTCCTTCTATTCTGTCTTTTAAATGCTGTTTAAAAATAATGTTGAGAGATAGGCTATGCTCACGGCTTGTGTGAGTCTTTTCTGAATTGTTCTTAAATACATGCACTTGCATTTCCAGATGAATGAACTCAAAAAAAAAAAAAAATGAAAGTACCTTATCATTGTTTAACACATATGAAAAATACTTTTAGAACTTGCAATGTATTTATGTTGTTGTACCTCGAATGATTGTATGACATTCAATAAGATGAACTTCCTAGTCAAAACTGCCCTTGTAGCAAAAATACTAAAATATGAAGTTTTGATATCAGTTACTTTGAAGTAAAAATCAGCATGTGTGAAATTTTGGTAACAGGAATAACATTATTGGATGCACCCGAATCTATTATACAATTTTTTAACACCTTGCCATTAATTATCATAATCAAAATAAATGGATCAATAGTGCCAAGATAGGTATTTACAGTACTATCTAGATAAATCTAAGGAATCTATGAAACTAATTCCTCAAGATCATTTTTCTTATCTTGAAATACTTTCTTCTTATCATTTGAAACACCATCAATATACTAATTCTCATTTAGTTGTGGACCTTTCACCCATGCCAAAGCCTTTTCTTTATGTTCACTATTCTCAACATTTCTAATAATGGAACCCTGATAGTAATTTGGGATAATAATTGTGACATATCTACAGGTTCATATTTAGGGATGTCATAAATTTTACCTGAGTCATCTTTACTATTTGTTGTGCTGCCGCATTTGGGTGTATCCGTTGGTTAAACATTCTTCTTGGGCTTGAAAATTTGATCATCTTCTTTAGTTACCTTTTTTGCAAATGGAATCTTTGTGGTGGGCTTTGTGGTTTCCACCCTCTTGGACCATACTTTCCCTTTTACTTCTTTTATCTTAATTATGTCTTTGCTTTTATCCACTTTCTTCTCTTCACTTGTCTAGTCGGTTTGCTTTCTCCTTCTCCCACTAGTTTTTTTCTTAAATTATAGCCACTCCTAACTTTTGAAATTATAGTTGTTGTTATTTTGGCCATTTCTTCTAAGGTAGGTCTTCTAAGAGATACTGATTCTTCACTTTGTTCAACGTTGCATTAGTTATCATCATCAGGGGTATCATTAGAGAGAAATTTTTGTTGATACCTCTCCATATGTGAACTTCAATTATTGATACCATAGGCTTTAAATTTATCACAATCATGATCCAATGCATCTAAATAAGCATTGACCACCAAACAATCAGTTTCATCTTCCAAGGCATTTTTCTCTTCGTCATGCATTTCACACTGCTCCCCTAAAATTTGTTGTACCACAACACAATATTCATGAGAATGTGGTGATTTACATGCTACACACCAAGGTACATCCTCATTTACATTCACTACATTTTTATTCAATGGGTCAGGTGTTTCTTTATCTGGTTTGTTGTTCTTAGATGGTTAAATAGGTTTGCCATCTTTCCATTGTGTGTTGTAAGAGAAATTTTGCAATATGTTTTGTCTGTTAAAGTTGTTATTGAAATAATGCTTTAGTTTCTCCTCACCTCTATCCTTTTTCATGTTTCCAATATTTAGGTCCTTCAGAGAATTCAAGACCTTGTCCATTTTGTCCTCATATTTATTCTTTTTTGACCCCTTGCATTGAATAATTTTGGGTCTTCTCTTCTTCCAAGCTTCCTTGAAGCCCTTCTATTATTTTGAATATTCACTGCTATTATGAAAGCATCCCAAAGGGTGTGAGGATCTTTATCCCTTCGTATATATTATATCTTAGCATCAAAAGCATTGAAATAAGTAACCGGGCATACATCTTTACCCATTCTGAATACTTGAAACAACTTGTGCATAACGTTTTGAAATCTCACATTAAAATTAGCTATGCATTTATTAACATTCTTTTTCATGCTATTATTCATTCAATAAAAAATTATTACTAGTCTCATCTCCATATTTATATTTGAATCCTCTTTCAAATTATTCCCAAGAAGAAATACTGGTAGCTAGTAAGGCTCTGTACCAATCCCTCGCATCATCAGTCAAAGATTGCACAAACAGTTTCATGACAATAGGCTCATGCTCAATTTCATAATCATTTATAGTGTCCAAAAAGGCTTTTAGGTTCTCATCAAAAGTCACAACATTATTCCCCCCAAATTTAGGAATCTTGTCTCTCAATTCATTAGGAATTGTGTTAGGGTGCCCAGGAATTCCATCAAAGAATAAATGTCTATCTTTGTCTAGTTGGATGGGTCTTCGTTGGAAATTCCCCCTTGTATTTGCCCCAAATTGTTGCCTATTGTGTCCTTGTCTTTGGGTAGGAGATGGGTTACTACTTGGATTACTCACATTTATAATAGCAGTATTTGTCTGATCTATATTACCAATATTTTGTTGAATATTAGAAGTAGGATTAGGATTACCTTGAGATTCAGATGCACTAGCAGTATTTGAGGAATTTCTCAACACATTTCTTTTGATGAAGGAGATCATTCTCTTCATTTATGTATTAGTTGATTCCAGTTCACACTTATCAAGTTCTTTGGCTAGATTTTCTTTTTCTTTTCTAGCCTTCTCCAAATTTATCTCGAGCTAAGAAAGACCTGTAATACATTTTCTAGTTCTTTAATATGTAATCTAGTAACTGGTCTTTTACCTTTGTCAAGGTCAGTCCTACTCGATTTAGTTGTTGTTGTATTTTGTACATAAAGTTGGTTTTTACACACAACATCCTTCTTGTAATCACACAATTGTCTTAGAACAAGTTCCTTTCTAAAATAATCTTTATTGAAGATTTGTTCCTTCTCTTGACAATCTCTTCTTAAAGTATCAATATTTCCAAATAGATCTTATTCTAAGCCCTTTGAACTTTGGATCGGCTCTTGGTTCTTTCTTGTGAGATAAGCCACCCTTTTAAGTAACATTTTTTAATCTTCAATTCTAGCTCTAATCTCTTCTTCCTCTTCTCCTCTCTTCTCTAGGAAATTAATATTTGTTCATATTATTGCCTCCTCAATTCAGCAACATCTTGAAAAAATCATCTGGATTCAGGAGAGTAATGTCTGAGTTGGAAGAATCATATAAATTTATCAAGTACCTTTCAGGTTGAGTGTCTATCCTTCCATAAGGATATCCACTAGAATAGCTTGACCCCCGAGCCCTATTGTTTTCAGCATAGGTGACTTGAGTCACTCCCTTATTTAGTAATAGGGGATCCATTTGAACATTTGAATCAAATAACCCATCAAAGATATCAACACTACTCGCCTCTGAATTTAGGGAATGTGTTTCACCATCCTATGGCACAAGATGGAGTGGCTTTCTTGATCCTGCATTTTTTGGCTTCCATGATGATGGAGCACTATTGGATTCTCCTTCCTTCCTTGTCCTGTCCTCCTTGCTCCTCTTGGAAGTTCATTCTTAGAGGAGATCTCCGGATGTTGCCTTGTGAAAGGTCTAGTATTATTTTGGTTATTCATATCTGGATTTGTATTAAGAATTATAATAACACACACAGGTGCAGAGACTTTGAGACACCACCCAAATTTATAAATATGGAAAAATATATCCATAAACTGATCACCCATATAAGACCTATCACTTTAGCAACAACATCTGAGCATTTCCTTATTTCTTAGAAATGAAATATTTGCAAATGGAGAACCAAAAACAAGACTTTAACCAATAACCACTCTATGAAAATATAACTCTTCTATAATTTCTCAACATATATTCCTACTGGTCTATTTAATCGATCCCCGCAGAGTCGCCATTTGGTTGGTTCTATAAAAAGAGTAAGCTTGAAATTTTCTAACAAGGATTAGAAATCCTTCTATACTTTAGGTTATACAAGAACTAACAAGGATTAGAAATCCTTCTACACTTTAGGTTATGCAAGACCTAGGTGGGTACACCTTCAAATGCTCATGTACAATAATTTACAAATATGATTACATTTAAGAAAACAAGACAATCTCCTTGATGTCCGACATATACCATGGAAGCAATAAAAATTATCCCAATTTGTACTAAGATTACTGAATAATATGGATCTTGAGAAAATTATATAACAATTTCAACCAATACAAAAGATAAATGATATTTTCAGATTTTGATTATGATAGTTGGTCACAAAAAAAAAACTAGACCTGTTCACATAGAGATCAATGCCTTAATCCTTTGGGAAAAACTCAGGATATACTCATGAACAAAGTTATGACAATATTGACCTATGAAATTATAACTTTGTAACAATTCCTATTGATAAATTTCCTGCAAAGACTTCTTACGATATCCTGCTACAAAAAATATACGAATCTGCAAAATATTTTGAATAATTATTTGATTACTTGAATCAGAGTAACAAAATATTAGCATACACCTTCAACAGTGTAGTGAGTGAAATAAATGCTTGACTCAAATAATTCAGAATTCATACATTTGAATAGGAGAGATATTTGAGAAAAATTATTTCTTCTCTATTCAAATATTATTATCATGAAATTCAGAGTACATATCAAAAATTTTCCCATTGCACAACACTTTTCATTTTCCTTATCAAGATCTTTACATTTTTCTTAGACCTGAAATCTATCAGACTTGACCTATAACACCAAAAAGCTAAAATTTATGACTCTTAGAGATCCTTCATTCCTGCCTTGATTTTCCCTTTTATAGAACACAAGGGAGAAACAAGCTTTAGGCTCGTGGAATGACACATCACTACTAAAGGACAAAAACCATTTACAAAACTTGAGAGCTTTGCAAAAAAATAAATATCTTCCAAGATCAAAATGATTGATTCATCTTCTTGAGAAAATATCCCTTTGATCTCCTCCACTTTCCATTATGGCGGCAACAATCACTTTTCAAATTCCTGTTAAGTACTTTTGCTGCCAGCTATCATATTCTAAATCTGATGGCCATTTGAAATTAATTGCATCATCAACAATTTCTTGTAAGACAAGTATATAACCACCACTAGATCTGTTTCCTTTTCAAAGTAATCCAAAAAGGAACAAAAGGTTAATACATTGTCCACACTTGTAGTTAAGATATCATTGTCACCATCTTCACAAATAATATCCACCTTGGCCTTTAGGATATTTGTAGTCTGGTCCAGTCTATCCTATAGTTTCTTAATATTACCGAGATCATCAATTATATCTGGCAATATATCCTTTTCAATATCTTTGAATCCCCTAAATAAAATCTTTATTTTTCTTTCCATAGTATCAGGAAAAGAATGGAACTCATGCATTGACATCACCAATTCATAAGAAGGCTTGATTAAAGGGGCAATAATAGTGTCATTCTTAGATCACAGACGTATATCCCTCAAATTTTGGGCTCTTGTTACCCATTTATCAAAGATTGGTTCTAAGATACCTCTGTCCTTGCTGAATACCTCTAATGCTTCAGTGAGAACATAGTACAAGTGATGTAACCTTTTCATTCTTCTAACAATTTTCTTACTAAGATGTGTCAACAATATATTGACTACATCCTATACTTTTTTCTTGGATTCTCCCTTCTCGTTATCAAACTTTCTTTCTAATTCATGTATTTTTTTCATCAACTATTCTCTTGAAGGTTCAGTAGAGCATGTATGTTCACAATGTGTTGATGTTTCAGGAGAGGCTCGATAATATACAATAGGGGAAACTAGGACATCCTTTGAGATTGTGGGCATGGGGGAAGAAATAGGAGAATGAAATACAACTTTATATGATCCCACTGGCTGGGATCCCTGCTCATGTTTCATCAACTTCTTCTCCTGGATACTATAAGCCATTTACAATTCTTCATAACGAACTATATAACTTTCCTTCTCTACTTATTATTTTTTGGCTACTACTTGATTGAATTTAGAAACACTAAGATTAAGGCTAGCAGCTTCTATACCAGAATTATATGTTACCCTCTTCATCACAAGTCCTCCTCTGAGACTAGGAGTAGCATTATTATCCCTAGTCCTTTCTTCTCCCTAAGACAAAGACCAGATAGCTAAAGCAGCATGGTACTTACTAAAGAATTCCCCCCCTTGATTCCTTCTTGGCCTCATCCTCTAATTGGTCACATGAGAATTTTATTTTCTAATGACATGGAAGGAAAAAGCATCAATAGTATCCCATTCTAGCAATATTAAAACCCCTACCTCTTCAATAATTTTTCTTCCTTCAGCAGGAGTCATTTCTTGGATTTTCTAGTTAATTACATTTTTCACCTTATCTTCAATTATTCCTTTACCCTTATTAGGCTCTACAACTTGTTTCTCTTCAAATCTCTTCTTGAACTCCAATTTGGTACCCCAAACAAATTCTATAAAAGGTCCCTCTTTTACAAAAGCATCATCTAAAAAATACTTATCATAGGCAACACTACTAACTTAATCTACCACTCGGCATTGTATGTAATCAAAAGTCACATTCCATTCTATGGGGGGGGTGACAAATTAAGCATACATGATAGGACCTCTTCCTCTATGATAATCACAGTCCCCTATTCTTATATTTCAAGTAGTTGGTCATCGACCATCTTTTCCTGAGAATCTTAACATACAACCTTTGGGGATGCAACTAGGGAACTAGAAGATAAATCCTTGTCAGAAGAATTATCTATGTCAATAACTAACACATGCTTCATCCTCTTTTATGATGAGGGAAAAGTGGAAACATTTTTCATTTTTCTTTTCCCTTTCACATCTTGCTCAACTAACTTAGGTACTTCATCAGTCAGAGGACAAGTAGTCTGAGAATCACTACCTTATGGAGATGTATCACGTTGACTTCCATTTCTCATATTTATTTCTTCTTCCAAGTTTTTTCTTTCTATCTGGGAAAAATCATATGCAAAACATGGTGCAAGTGAAGGTATTTTTCAAGAACCTGCCCCTCTTTGAGAATATCACTCTGTGATGGTTTATTTGGCCGCACTAGCTTGTACATAAATGCTTCCTTAATATGAATCTTTGATCTCTCAACATAGACAATATTTTTTTGATCTGTTTCTCCTGGAAGTAATTTTTCCTCACTCACAATTAAGATATCCTTTTGACATATAAGGCACCTTTTAAGTTCTTTTACTTTATCACCCTTTTGGCGCAACACCTGCATGATTTCTTAGAAGTGATCAGAAATAGATTTCACTTTATTACCAAAGGGCTCAAAATCCTTCAAAGGATCATAGGTTGGTTCTTCTTCTCAGATAAAATCCAATAATATCATGTATGCTACCCATTTCTCTTTCTTCAATTCTTGATCACAAAGAACAAACACATTTCTAATATTATCCTCTCAGTAATGGAATTGATGTTCTCTCTTTCTTATACCCACTCTTTTGCAAAAGATACTAAAAAAATCCTCAGGATCAACCATCCTTTTCACACTGACTCACATTGTTGGAAGTCTTAATTGGGAAAGTAAGATACCGAGAGGGGGGGTGGTGAATCAAAATCCTAAAAACCTTTTACTAAATTGAAACAAACTCATTCAACATGCATATCATGTATCTTGTAAACATAAAATTTAATGTTGTAATAGATCTAACTAGCAATCACATCCATGATAAAAAATAAGATAAACTCATGACACAAAGATTTGGTAACCCAGAAACCCTTGAAGGTAAAACTAGGGTGGGGATGACACCCACAAATCTTCACTACTACAGTAACAAAGTGTTCCTGTTAGGGCTAAAAAAATTTGATCACTTCTAATGATCTACCCTGTGAGGGGTCTACCCTGTTAAAGGCTTACAAAATATTAGGTCTACCTTGATTAAAGGATTTAAAACTTACAACAAAGTAAGCACTCTATTAGGAGATTTACAAAGGTCAGTTAGGACCACTCTGTTAAGAGATTTACCTTGATTCACTTGCAAAAATGTATCATTACTTGATCCTTTGGTTTGCACTTCAAATGGTGATTACACATCTCCTCTTTCCAATTCTTATCTAATATCAAAATCTGATAACTTTGTACTATACTTCACTGCTCTGTTTAGTCACTCTATGTGATCTATGGTCCTTCGACATACACACGATCTCTTATCCTTCATACCTCTCACACTTTTCATTAGGGATTTGATGCTCCCTTAAATATAAAATAAATGAAGCTTCTAGATCAAGATTAGTGATATGGATTTATCACTTAAGCATTCCCTTTTTCTAATTGGTTGCTTGAATTGCATAGGGATCAATGCTCTCTCAGATCATGTAATTAACTCCATTAAATACCTTGACAAGAATTAAATGTCGTATAGAAGTCGGACAAAATAGTTTACATAAGTGTTTGTGCCATTCCAAACACATATACAAAAAAATTCTTCACTCAACATATGAGGTTTCTGGTGCTCGATCAATATGGTGTTCATATGTTGTCTCTCAGCACAATGTCACTCGACACAACTCTCAACTCGACATTAGATATGCTTGACAATTGTAGGTGTACTCCACAACCATTGACTTTCTTGGTAGTAAATACTGCTTGGTACACAAATACAAGTCTTATACAATGCTTAACCTTAGTAGAATAGCTCGGTCACAGTGATGAATGACTAACCTACCTAGATAAATTACTAAGTGTTGGACACTAATAGGCAACATAACTTGGAGATCAAAAATCTCCCCCTTTAACATTAGTGGAAAAAACACTTTGTCATGACTTTTTAGTACTTGAACAAAAATACGTAAGTCAAAGTACTCGCCCTAAGTTTATGACTCGTTATACAAAAATATACATATATTACATGTATCTACATTTGTCTTCCCCTTTTGTCTTTACTTCTTTTCCCCCTTATTTTTTCACTCTTGACATCTAGGGTCAGACAATACTTATCCAAAAAAAATTTGTGGAGCTAAAGGACCATTGTTAAAGCGTTGTCCCATCTGGTTCTTATAGACTCTAAAACCTGTATTTTGATCTCTAGTTGGGCACCTAGATAAACCATACTTTCTGCAAAAGAGGGTAGATCTTTCTTTACTAATTATTTTGAAGTTTGCAATTCTCTCTGCATAACCTCCAAATAAGGTGTCAAAATGGTTTGAATAGAAATCAATTTGGCCATTATTCTACCATCATTAGGCATGAGCTTGTCTAATCTCCCTTGTATAAAAGTCAGTCTAGAAAAATGAAAGGAGCTAGAACTTGCATCCATGCTCAATAAATTTACTCTTGACCTCAAATCTTCTTGTCCTCAAATCTTCTTGTAGCTTCTCAATAAGCTATTGATTATCCTTTGTAAATAATTTGACATTACATAGTTGTTTATACAAAGAATAAAAAGTATTTTCTAACTCAGAAACTGCAACTTTCTTCACAACTATTTCTGTGGCAACCTTCTCCAAAATTTTGTTGTCAAACTTCTTCACAGACCATTCTGTTAGTTTTACATTTGCCTCAATATCATTATTGTTCACCTTCTTGACAATATCAACCAATTGATCTATAATAGGAGTTTTCTCATCTATATCTGGCAAGTCAAATGCATCAACAAAAATATCCCTAATTTTATGTACTACCTATTTCTATTGATGTTCTCTTCGTAGTTCCTCTTGTTGGATTTTTCTTTTCAGTAGATCTTGCAAGGTTTGCATCTTCTCATAAGTTAAGTTATCAGTGTACCATTTTGGAAGCACTATAACTTCATCTAGTGTGACTGGTGAGTGAGGATACTTGTCCTTCTTCTTATGTGACTTTTTCTTCTTAGTCTCCAGTGAACTGATGCTCGGTCTCTTCTCTTTCTGTACTCTGCTAGTATCAATACTGACTAAGACTAATGCCTTCTAAGTACTCATTACCTACTGATCAGGTGTATCTTTAGTCTTCTATTCATGAAGTGTAACAATAGGTAGCTATATAAGTTCCTCAATAGCCTCTTTCTCTTTAGGCTCTTGTCTCTCCTCAGTTTGTACTTCCTTATCTGTTTGATCTTCTATGATTTTATCTCCATCTTCTATACTCACTTTAGGATTAGCCATGGTAGGGAAATGTGCAATTGATATTTCTAGATTATCCTACTCCTCAACACTTACATTTTGTGAATTCTCAACTGTGATTGAGATGGTGCTTTGGAGTGCTAAATCCATAATTGGTCCACTTTTAATCTCAGTATAATCATGAAGAGAGATTAATACTAGATTGGTTCTTGGAAGGTGTACATTTTAATTTGCCTTGGTAGTAGCTAATTCCTTGACTTCTTCCTTGGTTAAGGCATTAATGTTTAATTGTGTGTCTTCAGGTACATCATCAACAATGAACACATCCTGTTGCTCACTCTCTTCAATTTTCTCCATTTTATCCTTTTCAAGATGATCCGAATCAGCTATATCTTCCTTTTTATCTAGCTCTATCTATCTAGATGTGCTTGCATCTTGGTTTGTATCCATTCTCATTATCAGTCCAAAGATTGTCTTCCAAATTATTTGGCTTTGTTGAACAACTTTTTCAACTTCATTCTTCAATATTAAGTATGCCCTCATCTTAGGAATGAACCTATTCCTATAATCCTCCATAAATTTTCCTCTTTGTTTGTGTGTCAACTCAGGCATTAATTGGGCTAAAGTGCCTTCTCTTATTTCTCTCTCAATCATGATGGCAAACTACCATTTCTGATTAGTTTTCTCCAATAGTTCATAAGCAATAGAATTTCCAATTTCCAAAGGTGTCATCTTGAATTTTATCAACATCTCCATCATAGCATCCTCAATCTTTTCCTTTTTAGGTTTTATTAACATTTCATACTTGATGAACTTAAATCCTGCTAAACCTGTTGAGATTTTGATATTTTCACAAATTTCATCCACATTAGTTGGATGCCTCTGAGTACTAATTTTGAGTTTACTAACATCATAAGTTGATGTCATTTCTTCATCATCATCCTCTTTTCCCAATATTAACTTTCTTCTTGGTCTCTTCACAGGATGACTTTGCACAATTTTATTTTGAACTGGTTTCCTCTTACCAGAGCTTTCTTGTGCAGTTTTCTTTTGTGGCTCGGCTGGTTTTACAGTTGCGGATGCCCTTGTTCTTGGTCTAGTTAAGACAGGAGGAGTAGACAACTTCCTTCTAATTTTCTTTATTGCACACTCAACAACCAGTGGTTCCTTACCCTTCTCTTGTGCTCCTACATCCTCATCCTCTGTCTTTTCAAAATCACTTGATTGGTCTTCACCCTGACCTTGTGTGATCTCTAGTGGTGCATCATCCACTGCATCTTGTCCTAGTATTTTCTCCATATTTTTCACTAACTTCTTTCTCTTCCTTTACATAGTTGCAAAATTCAAGTTTATAGTGATATGAGTTTTGCTTCTTCATATCTGCCAAATACCTTAGACTTCTTATCAATGTCTTATTCAAGGAGAGTTGCAATGGCTACAGATGTCTCATCAATATTTACCTCATAAGGTAATGGACTCAGCCATGCTACCCTCTATATAATAGCTTGTACATATGTAAAATTAGTGTCTGCAAGAAAAAAAACATCTTCATTTTACTTATCTACCAAAGATATAGGAATTCTATTCCTTTTCCTCATTTTCTTCTTAAACTCAACAAAATAGCTTCCCATCACCATTATCAAAGTTACCTCATAAATGAAGAATAAAATCATTTATCTGTTGTGTGTACAGTTCGGTCCTCACTCCATACTACATTTCCTAAAGAAGGAAAAGTGTTTTGAATATAAAAGAATATGCAAACTATCAAGGATCCAAACTTACACATAGGATTCTTTGCCTTTCTGAAAGATGATAGATTTTCTGCCAAATGCATCAACCATAGATCGACAAGGTCATATGTATGATACTTATTTACAATCTTCCACACATGTTCTACTGCAACACAAGGGACACTATATTCTCTATTTGACTGATAGAATTTTTGAGCAATCACTCTCACTACAAAGTCAAGCTTAGGATCAGTAATGGTAGATATCGTCATTCCTCTCTTGTTCCATATGCTTTTGTGTTCTATTCAATTTTCTCCTTGTTGTCTCATTGCATGGTTTGCTTCCCAGTCTGAGTAGGGTAACCAGTGACTCGATGGATGATCTGCTTACTAATCTTCACTGGCTCATCCTTTAACCATATTTGAATCTCGTGAACTCTGCTAAGAACAATTTTGATCCATTCAACTTTGAAGTCCTTTCCTTAGGAAGGAAAAGTGTTTTGAATACAAAAGAATATGCAAACTATCAAGGATCTGAACTTACACAAAGTAGTCTTTGCCTTTCTGAAAGATGATAGATTTTTTACCGATTCCATCAATTGTAGCTCGACAAGGTCATATGTATGATCCTTATTTACAATATTTCACGTTTGGTCTATTGAAACACAAGGGACACTATCTTCTCTACTTGAATGATATAATTTGTGAGCAATCACTCTCACCATGAATTCAAGCTTAGGATCAGTGATGGTAGATATCATCATTCCTCTCTTATTCCATACGAATTTTGTGTTTTCTTCAATTTTCTCCTTGTGATCTCATCGCATGGTTTTTTTCCTAGTCAGAGTAGGGTAATCAGTGACTCAATGGATGATCTCCTTATTAATCTTCACTGGCCCATCCTCTAACCCTATTTGCATCTCATGAACTCTACTAAGAACAATTTTGATCCATTCAACTTTTAAGTCCTGAGGAAAATCTAAGGCACAGACTAACCCTTTGCTGGCAATGTGCTAATGTTCAGCCTTCAATGACCCATTCTCACATATTTTATTGTGGGCTTCCCTCAGCTCAACATTACCTATCTCAGTCACTTTTCACATATAGCATGCCCTAACATTGTGTATCATCAAAAATTTTGGCAAAATTGATGAAACGACTCCAAAAATATCTCCCTTCACTGTGCCTTCAGGAACAACTCAAAAATTTAGTGGTTCACATGCATCACTTCTCACTAACTGAACATTCATCCACTCTTTTCCTAGCTACTTCACTCCAACATATGAACTCACAACCATTTATGATTAGGGTTTGAAATATGAACTCTATGTAAGTTGGTAACCACATATATTATCACTTAACACTGTTTTCCAATGACACACAATTCAATCTCTAAAGTCTTCGCACAACTTCAGTCTCATTTGCCTTGAAATCACTCTGCAAACTCTATGATCACTTGGTGAAATGAAAATGAGCGCCAGAAATCCATTATAAAGCTTCAAATAGTTGAATTAGGTCTTCAATAAATGCTCCATACATAGTGGTTGAAATACAATTATCTCAGTCCTTATGCAACAACTTGGCTAATTCACTCCATTCACTTGGTCAAGACATCGCTTTAGTTAATACATACTCAAATTGGTCGTTACTATCAGCTGGGTTGATATAATAGCTTGGCACATACTAAAAGACTCGGTTGCTACATAAATAATAATGCTCGACACCCATTATGCATATCAACTCTTTTCTCAGTTCTTTACTTAAATCTGTCCTAGTGCATCTTAACTTGTGCAGATATGGACTTTATCACAACTAATTTCAGGAACTAGTATAAGATATAGCATTTGTAAAAAATTCCTTACATACCTTCTTTCCTTAAGTTGATGCAGTGTGAGCACCTGATCCATTGGATTGGGTGATCTCAGCTTCATTGGTTCCACTTCTATTTGTTTCTTCCTTCTTTCTCCATGCCTGATTCATTTGGTTCTTTATCTGATCAATGGTAGGTGTTGACACTTTGGTCCTACAGTCTCTTCGAGTATGGCCAATTTTGTGACAACTATGATAGACCAAACTTCCATTCATCCAACTCTTGGATTTACCTCTAAAATGTGTCATACAATTTTCTACAACATAACCATATTCATTGCAATATTGACAATTGTGCCTTGTATAATAATCCCAATTGAATGCGTAACCTTTCTTAGGTGCGTTGCCTTGATTCTTGGATGTCCACTTCAGTTTTTTATTGGATCTGTAGTCTTGGGATTTATGACCAAACTTATGACAATTGTGACATTGTCCTTGAAATCTGGGTGAAGTAGGTGAAGTGCTAGCCTTTGACCTACATTAATTTTCTTGATGTCCATTTTTCTTACAGTTAAAACAATATCCATTGAATTTTGCCTTAGGATTGGACTTACCATTTTTGCTTCTACAAATTTTTGTTGTATGTCCTAGTTTCCCACAATGATGACATGTAGGTTAGTTATTTTTCTTTTCATTCCTTTGATATCCAATTTTTGATGTTTCACCTTCTTTAGTAGATGATAGGTACTCGGTTTAAGGCCAAGTCTAGTGGTGTCATGGTTCTTCTTGATGCTCTAATTAGTTCCTCAAAATATCTTGCAGCCTCATTAGGTCTATTTATCCTTTCAACGATTACTTTTTCTGCTCTCAACTCATTTCTCAGTTGGTTGTTCTTTGATCTCCGATTTGTGATTTCCATATCTTTTCTTCTTACCTCTTGAGTTGTGAGTAACAGTTGATTTACCATGTCCAATTGATTATGCAAATCACATGTTCTTTCATCAAGTCTGGTAGCCATTTATCTTTTGTCTTCTTTTGCCATGGACTTATCTTCTTCAGATTTCTTTTTCTAATCAATCACCTCACATAGTGTTATAGATTGTGTTTCCTGTTCTCTCTTTAGGTTTTTGAGATTTTAATTTAGTGTGTTGTTATTCTCTAATAGATCTGCTATAGCTGTATCACTTTCTTTGGAGTTCTCATTCTCAAATAGACCTTCAGTGTCTTCTTCTTAATATGACATGTCATTCAAATGAATTTCCAATTCTTTCCTTTTGGTTAAGGATTTCTTCAGTTCTTCTCTTGCTGTCTCAAGCTGCTTCAGTGCAAGATGGATGTCAATCTTTTGATTCTCTATGACTTTTCCATACTTAGAAACCTCCATTTCCAAGGATTACAGGACATAATAACCCAGCCAAAATAACCCTGGACAGAATAACCCAGCCACAATAACCCGAGGAAAAAATAACCCAGGGTCATAACAACCCAATCCAAAATAACCCATGGACAAAATAACCCCATTAGATTATACAAAAAGGAAAACAAAATTTATAAATTACAAGTATATTTCAAAAAAAAAATTATTCAAATTTTCAATTAAAGTGTCAAATTATGAGAAATGTCTCTTATATAATCTAAAATATTATTATTGTCATAACCATCAACTAGTCTTTTTAGTCTTTCTTTGAGTTCACGGTATTTTTTCTTGCTTGGTTGTGTAGTGTGTCCAACCATATATTTCTCTATTTTATTCTCTTGGAGACCCTTTGCTTTTTTCACTGCTATGATGAATTTCCAGATTGAGCTATGTGATGATTGAAGAAATTCACTAAATCCTCTATGCCACCCCTCAATAGAATTATTGGTTTTGGGAAGATCATCTTAAATAGTTGAATAGTAGTTCCACATTGTGATTAGAAACTTGGGTGACTATTTGTTGCCTCTTCTAGTTAGTCTTCCAATCCATGTGTCTTCAAAAAATTAGTATAGCACCAACTTGAACATTTATTTGTAAAATATTCTACACAACATTGGATCATTTTATTGACACCTTCTCGCTGAAGCAAAAATGTGTAACCATTTAAAATGAGTAATTTCTTATTTTTTTGACTTGTTAAAAATTGAAGAGGCATTGTATATATTAAAATTTATGAAGAATTTCTTGATTCCCTAAAAGTATATATATTTTTTAATTCTTCTCCCTTTCTTCCTTCCTTTACTTCTCTTCATTCTACCATTGTATGTATCCTCTTAATGTCTTCACAATGCCTTTTGACTTATATATTTTCATAATAACTCTTATTTAGCTTATTCCCATGAATTTGTCTTTATTTCTATAATTATTTACCATTTTATAAGTTATTTAAGCATATTAAAGATGTTTTAAGGCTATTTTAGGGGTATGTAATGGATATATGGTCTAAAAATGACCTAAATATCCTCTATGCTTCCTCACAATCCCTTTTTTAGTATACTAACTTGATCTAAAATGACCATGGGTTATTTTGTCCATGGGTTATTATGACCCTGGGTTATTGTGTCCTTGGGTCATTATGGCGGGGTTATTATGTCTAGGGTTATTTTGGCCAGGTTATTATTTCTAGTTACCATTTCCAAGATTTGATTCTTCAAGTGGTTAGACTTATTTTAAGACAACAAGGCTCTGATACCAATTGTTGGAAGTCTTAATTAGGAAAGTAAGATACTGAGAGGGGGGATGAATCAGAATCCTAAAAAACTCTTACTCAATTGAAACAAACTCATTCAACATGCATATCATGTATCTTGTAAACATAAACTTCAATGTTGTAATAGCTCTAACTAGTAATCACATCCATGATAAGAAATAAGATAAACTCATGACACAAAGATTTGGTAACCTGGAAAGCCTTGAAGGTAAAATTGGGGTGGGGATGACACCCACAAATCTTCACTACTACAGTAACAAAGTGTGTCTGTTAGGGCTATAGAATTGTGATCACTTATGACGATCTACCTTATGAGGGGTCTTCCCTGTTAAAGGATTACAGACTATTAGGTATACCTTGATTAAAGGATTTAAAACTTATAGCTAAGTAAGCACTTTGTTAGGAGATTTACAAAGGTCTATTAGGACCACTTTGTTAAGAGATTTACCATGATTCACTTGCAAAAATATATCAGTACTTGATCCTTTGGTTTGCACTTCAAATACTGATTACAGATCTCCTCTTTCCAATTCTTATCCAATCTCAGAATCCGTTAACTTTGTTTTGTCCTTCACTTCTCTATTCGGTCACTCTATGTGATCTATGCTCCTTCAGCATACACACAATATCTTCTCCTTCATATCTCTCACACTTTTCATTAGTGATTTGAGGCTCCCTCAAATAAAAATTAAATAAAACTTCTAGACCTAGATTCATCTCTTTTTCCACTTAAGCATTCCCTTTTTTTGATTGGTTGCTTGGCTCATAGGGATCAATGCTCTGTAAGATCATGTAATTAACTCCATTAAATACCTTGAAAATGATTAAATGTCACATAGAAGTCAGGAAAAATGGTTTACATAAGTGTTTATGTCATTCCAAACACATATACAAAAAATTGCTTCACTTGACATATGAGGTCTCTAGTGCTCAGTCAATATGGTGTTCATATGTTGTCACTTGACAAAATGTCACTCAACACAACTCTCAACTTGGCAATCAATATGCTCAGTAATTGTAGGGGTACTCGACAATCGTTGAATTGCTTGGTAGTAACTATCACTCAGTACACAAATACAAGTCTTATACAATGCTCAACCTTAGTAGAATAGCTCGATCATAGTGATGACCGACTAACTTGCCTAGATAAATGAATAAGTGTTGGACACTAATAGTCAACATAACTTGTAGATCAACACCCATGTGATAAGGCTTAAGGATTTTGGCAAAGTGTTTCCAACTATATTTGGAAATGAAATAATAATGTACAGCTGTCAAATCTGGGAAAATAGTCCCTTATCCCTTTCCATAAAATTCTTCTTCTTGGCACAAAAACCCAGTTAATCCAACTCTAAGAGGAACTTGATATGGTAGTACATGAGGAGTCCCACTAAAACCATATAATCTGATCACTGTGGCTATAGCGTAAGGATATATCTCACCCCAATTGTGCATGACCTTTTGTGTATGTATAAATCATACCTTCATGAAATTAAGGTGCAATCTATCAATTCTATAGAAACAAAAGTATAATTTAATCTAAAGAATTGAAAAAATTAGAATTTACCATTCCATGACTCTCTAACTAAGCATGCTAATGAAGCTCTCAACCTTAATCTCCATTACTGACAGTCCTAGAATGATAATTGATGTGTGATGATGCCTAATCTAACTCACAACTCTCAAATTTCTATGCAATTTCATTCAATTATGCTCTCAATTTCTCAAATTATACTCTCAAATACTCTCAAATTTCTATGATCTCAATCAATTTATCTATAGTGTAGATGCATTTTCTCACGAATGTATAGGATTTTTAATGTTCTCAAAATGCATAGTATTTATAGGATTTTCCAAGGGTAGGGGGTAGAGTTGAGTTGATCATGATTTAATATTGGTTGAGTTGAAGGATTTCAAATGGTTTCAAAAGGGGAGACCATTTAAATGGTGGTCTCAAAGGTTGGGACAAAGTGACAAATTGAGTGGTGAGGATTTTAAAGATTAAAATGAGTGATCAAGATTGCAAAGTTTGGAGTGATCCATGTTCTTTCAATCCTTTATTCCCACTGGTTATTCAAATTATTGTCTCCTTTGTTGAAAATAATAAGGATTTAATCAATTCAATTAATTAATTAAATTATCCATGTAAGGGAATAGGTTGATTTTGATTTTTTATTTTAAACTATACAATTAAATGATAAAATCAATTATATAGCTTTGATTTATCCCTTTTAGGCTTATATTTAATTAATTGGTATATTTATTAATTGATCCTTTGATTTGATGTAATTTAGTCCCTTTTGATTTGAATTAATCCATTTGATTTGATGAAATTACCTTTTGATTGATTAAAATACTCCTGACCAAATTTAGGTGTCTACAAATGCCCCTCTTTGAATTGATGTGTGAAGCGCATTGATTCAAAGAAAATCAATGTCTTGATCTGATTGATTGATCTGATTGGTACAATGTATGATGCGAAAATATGATTTGAAACCTGATGTGAGAAATTGATGACGAAAAACCCTGATGTAAAAAACTGATGAAATTGATGAAGGTTGACGCAGGAATGTGTTAGAATGAATTTAGAATAACTAAGAGGGGAGTGGTGAATCAGTTATCATCACATCTAGATCTACCAAATAAAACTTTCTGTATTTCAGATCTACTCGACAGCAGTAGCATATGTCAACAACTTTAATCATGCAGTTTACTGTCTAATGAAATTAGCTTGTAGAAACATAATAGTAAAACAAACCATAAGCATTCACACAAGTTCACACAAGTATTTAACGTAGAAACCCAATATGGGAAAAACCACCAGTAACATGCTACCAAGTTTTCACTCTTCTAAAGTGAGCTCTGTGAGGAGCCAACCCTATTAAAGGTTACAATAACACACTATTAGGTGTGACCTAGTTAAA
>MU226832.1:2106166-2122140 GCA_018584345.1 Thuja plicata | reverse complement strand
TTATATTAGAATCCTCAGGTACTGGTTTATGAAATTATTATAAACAAACTATAGGAATAGATCAAACAAGTATCATGAACAACTTAAGCTATAAGAAAACATTGAAAGATCTTACTTCATTCAAAAACACAAAAATTATATTAGGGTTAGAGGGGTATTACAATATATACAGGAAGTAATGTTCTCAGTACCTTGCTCATAATAGTGTTCTCATTAATTGTTTCATTAGCTCCTCTAATGGTATTTACAACTTCTTTTACTCTACCATAATACTGATTAACATTTTCACCTTCTTGCATTTTCATCTCATCAAACTTACCTCTTAGAATTTCCGATTTAGCTCTTAGCACATTTGTGTCTCCACCATAGACAGTTGCAAGTTTGTCCCACATCTGCTTTGCATTTGTGCATCTCTTTATATCATCAAACTCTGAATAGCTCAATGAGGAGGCAATCTCCAACATTGCTTGATTGTGCTCTTGCTTTTCTCTTAGTTGTGCAGCTGTGAGAGGAGTAGTAGGTGATACATAGTCATTTTCAATAAGTTTCTTAGCATCATCTCCAATACCATCCAGATGTAGTTTCATCAAACTCTACCATGCAGGAAAGTTATCTTTGTTCAGCTTAGGAACCTTCTTCTTATACATCTTGATATTTTTTCTCCTAGTACCTTCAAACTATTTTCAGGAGACCAAAGCTCTGATACCAATTGTTAGAATGAATTTAGAATAACTGAGAGGGGAGGGGTGAATCAGTTATCCTCAGGTCTAGATGTACCAAATAAAACTTTTTGTATTTTAGATCTACTCGGAAATAGTAGCATATGTCAACAACTTTAATCATGCAGTTTACTATCTAATGAAATTAGCTTGTAGAAACATAACAGTAAAACAAACCATAAGCATTCACACAAGTTGGCAAAATTATTTAACGTGGAAACCCAATATGGGAAAAACCACCAGTAACATGCTACCAAGTTTTCACTCTTCTAAAGTGAGCTATGTGAGGAGCCAACCCTATTAAAGGTTACAATAGCACACTATTAGGTGTGACCTAGTTAAAGGATTTACCCTCTTAGTTGTGGCCTTGTTAGAGGACTTAGAACATTCCACCTAAATCTCACCTTGTTAGAGGATTTATACAAATGACTATTAGGTCAACCTTGTTAAAGGATTTTAACTAATACAATGGTTAGAAAGTAATTAGTAGTTGTGATTTGATACATATAGCTTACTTTGCAAATTTAGATCCAATTATAGCTCTGATGTTAACTTACTGGATAGCCTGCATTGTCATTTCAATCTTCTGATCTGCTTGGAAATCCGTCAAGCAATCACACATGCAACTCTCTGCTTCTATATTCAACCTTCTCTGCTAGATCATGCAAAACAGTGAGTCAACCATGCAATCCTCTTGCATACATACATGTACTTCCACATTCAGCAGCACACTCAATGAATAACCCCTTTAGGTTATCATATGCCTCTATGTCTAGATTAGATAAATCTTTTGCCGCTTAATCAAGATCGTAGATCTTAGGTTAGGTCAGATCCAACAGATCATTCCATCATTGCATTACATTTACTTCTCCAAAGTAGTCTCTAATTAAATCTTGAAACCATGCATTAATTATGGTTACCCATACATTAAATGAAGTGGATCAATCTTTAATTAACATTACATATCCCAATAAAATTAACTAAGTCGGCCAGATATCTCAAATCTCATCTTCAATCCAATTATTGCAAGTCGGCCAACATCATTGTTTTCACTTGGCAATTTCACTGGTGCTCGACATTGAACAAACTTACTTGTCACAAACAACTTCACTCAGCACAAGAAAATTTTCTTGGCACAAGCAACTTTTCTCGGCACAAGCCAAACTTGCTCGGCATAGAATAGCCATAAAAACTATCTTTGAAAGATAAACAACTAATTACTTTGCCAGAGTGCCAACTGATCAAGTACCCTTTTAATTGCCTTAACTCAACCATTCACTTGGTCTTCTTGTTAAATCTTCTTCATCAACAATAGCTATGGTACTCAAATAGATAACAATAGTCTCACCAGTTAAGGTTTGACAGCATTGACAAAATAACAATTGCTTGCATTGTCACTTTCCAACATAATACCCCACTGATAGCAATTTTGAAATTTTAGTGCCCCAAATTTTGTTGTCATTGTGATCATGTGATAAAAACAATGTTTTGACCATATGATGCCCCCTTAGAAATGAAAATAGATTTGAGATAAAAGGCAAAAAGATATTGAAGAATGAAAATATCAGATCAATTATGTTTTCATTTATGAAAACCAGATGAAAAATCAATCACAATATTCCCTGGTGGTGAAAAATGATAGTTTGAAGGTCCAAAAGGATAAAATCTCATAAAATTAGGTCAAAAATCTATAAATAGAAATAAAAAGTTTATTTTTACTATTCATCTTCACTTTTGACCCCAGATTTTTGCTTTGAGACTTTGTGAGATTCTGACGATGGTGGTCCCCATACACGAGCATCGGTTTGAGAGAGGGCATAGATTTTAGAGGCTAGAAGACTACAGACCTCTAGTGAGTGATTTCTACCTCCTCCAGCATTTATGACTTCATTTATTGCATTTAATTGATGTTTCAATGCCTAGTTATGGAATTCCATGATTTTTTAGTGAAGTTATGCGTAGAATAGATTTAAGTTGCTTGTAGATAGGTAAAGTGACGCATCCTCATAGTGAAGTGACATGTAGAAACTAGTAAAATGTTGTGTAGGAAATGTCCCAAGTCACGTGTTGTAAGAATGAATTCACACGTATGAAACCCTAGCCAAAACCCTAGATTTAAGTTACACATACAAGTGATTAAGTCATGCATATGATGCAAAGTATTGCGTATTAGGCCAAGTTATGCCTATGAATGGTGAAATATCTGATCTCAAAATATGATAAATTTGTTTTGTCCTTCACTGCTCTGTTCGGTCACTCTATGTGATCTATTCTTCTTCGGCATACACACGATCTCTTCTCCTTCATGCCTCTCACAGTTTTCATTAGGGATTTGAGGCTCCCTTAAATATAAAATAGATGAAACTTCTAGATCAAGATCAACGATCTAGATTCATCTCTTTTTCCGCTTAAGTATTCCCTTCTCCTGATTGGTTGCTTGACTTGCATAGGGATCAATGCTCTGTTAGATTGTGTAATTAACTCCATTAAATACCTTAACAATAATTAAATGTTACTTAGAAGTAAGTCAAAATGGTTTACATAAGTGTTTGTGCCATTCCAAACACATATACAAAAAATGCTTCACTTGACATATGAAGTCTCTGGTGCTCGGTTAATACGGTGTTCATATGTTGTCGCTCAACACAATTTTGCTCGGCACAAATCTCAACTCAACAATTAATATGCTTGGCAATTGTAGGGGTGCTCGACAATCATTGACTTGCTTGACAGTAACTAATGCTCGGTACACAATATAACTCTTATACAATGCTTGACCTTAGTAGAATAGTTCGGTCGTAGTGATGATTGACTAACCTGCCTAGATAAATGACTAAGTGTTGGACACTAATAGACAACATAACTTGGAGATCAACACCCATGTGATAAGGCTGAAGGATTTTAGCAAAGTGTTTCCAACCACATTTGGAAATAAAATAATAATGTACAACTATGAAATCTGGGAAAATAGTCCCTTATCGTCTTCTATAAAATTATTCCTCTTGGATGCAACCTATTTGCCACAAAAACCTAGTTAACCCAACTCTAAGAGGAACTTGATATGGTAGCACATGAGGAGTCCCACTAAAACCATATATCTGATCACTATAGCTATAGGGTAAGGATATATGTCACCCCAATTGTGCATGACCTTTTGTGTATGTATAAAACATACCTTCATGAAATTAAGGTGCAATCTATCAATTCTATGGAAACAAAAGTACAATTTAATCTAAAGAAATGACAAAATTAGAATTTAACATTCCATGGCTCTCTAACTAAGCATGCTAATGAAGCTATCAGCCTTAATCTCCATTAGAGATAGTCCTAGAATGAGAATTGATGTGTGATGATGTCTAACCTAACTCACAACTCTCAAATTGCAATGCAATTTCATTAAATTATGCTCTCAATTGCTCAAATTATGATCTCAAATTTCTATGATCTCAATGAATTTCTCTATAGTGTAGATGCATTTTCTCATGAATGTATAGGATTTTTAATCCTCTCAAAATGCATAGTAATTATAGGATTTCCCAAGGGTAGGGGGTAGAATTAAGTTGATCATGATTTAAGCTTGGTTGAGTTGAAGTATTCAAATGGTTTCAAATGGGGAGACCATTTAAATGGTGGTCTCAAGGGTTGGGACAAAGAGACAAATTGAGTGGTGAGGATTTTAAAGATTAAAATGAGTGATCAAGATTGCAAAGCTTGGAGTGGTCCATGTGCTTTCAATCCTTAATTCCTATTACTTATTCAAATTCTTGTCTCCTTTGTTGAAAATAATAAGGATTTAATCAATTCAATTCAATTAATTAAATTAGCCATGTAAGAGAATAGGTTGATTTTGATTTTTGATTTTAAACTATACAATTAATTGATAAAATCAATTATATAGCTTTGATTTATTCCTTTTAGGCTTATATTTAATTAATTGATATATTTATTAATTTATCCTCTAATTTTATGTAATTTAGTCCCTTTTTATTTGAATTAATCCATTTGATTTAATGAAATTACCTTTTGATTGATTAAAATACACCTGACCAAATCTAGCTGTCTACACCTTTAAACTAGGATCCATCTCCAAAGGTCTAAATTTTTCATGCAACATTTTTGGAATCCTAGGTGGATTCACTTGCAACTTAGTTCTAAGTCTAGATGCAAAAAAATTATCAAACCTAACAAAACTAGCCTCCTTCCTATCCCATGACATATATGTTCTCCATAGTTGTACTGGAAATTGAACGCCATCATTTTCTTTATTTAAAGCCACAGTCTCCTCAAAGAAAGTGACATACTTTTCCAAGAACATGTGCATTATCATAGAGTACCAAAATAAAGGATTATCTAGGTTTTTGTTCCTTATTCCCAACAAACCTTCATGTATTTTATCTGCAATTTAAGGAGAAAAATCATAGAACACATGAAAGTGGGGCTGCCTAATATGAATGGCCATGTATAGATACTCAATTGAAATCACCTCTAAGGGATGTAAACCAAGAACTTGACATAAGGAGTAAAAAAATTTAAGGAGATTTAGATTGAAAACCTCTTTTTTGAAAGTTGTTTTAGTGCTAGGGCCAATAAAATACTTATCCTTTCCTACAATAGCCAAATGTGCAGGCATTAACACATTTCTAATATAACTTCTTTGGGCTGTGTACTTCTGTTCAAAATCTTGGAGATCAATGGGATCCAAACTCGAGGATGGCTCATATAAGTCAGACAATTCTTGTAGTTTTTCTCTGCAAACCCTAAGGATTTCATCACCATAATTATCCTTGATTATTATTAAAATAGGGTCATACCTATCTGCAATGTCTACTAACATATCTACATCCATGAACACCCCTGACATTGCTAATTTTCCCAAGTCATATTTCTATGCATTGCAAGAAGGAGATTGGAAGAATAGCATTGGTCAAAACTTGAGCCTTAACAAATAGGCCATGTACAACCTTTCTACCTTTGGGAATCTTCTTAGCCTCACCCCAATCATTAGTAGGTTCAGGAAATAAATCTAAGAAATAATCGAAAGGGTTTCTTTTTTCATGATTCATTTTTCTTGAATGTTTTCTCAATGACGCCATGACTATCCTGAGTTAAAACTTTTCGACTTACTATCAAATTTCTTCTCTGAAAACCTTCACACTAATTCTTAAACTCACATAGGCTCAAACATGATGCCTTCACATAGAAGAACCCAAAATAACATAGGTAAAATAAAATATGAAGACTGAACAACTTACTGGTTAGAAATACACCACCTTCTGCAGCAAATTCCTTCAAGAATCCAGAAAATGGTTTCACAATTTATGCAACTCTTTACAATACCCGATCATCTTAATGCAACTCACGAATCAAAACAACTTACAAGAAATTAATCATAAATACTCCAGCACATTTCAATATAACTCCTAGTCATATCTATTAGATTTGAGAAAAAAAAATCCACCCAAGAACACCTACATGCAAGACTGTCACAAACTAGAAGCAAAGACAGAAGAAAAGACAGAAGAATAGAGAGCTATGGCGGCCAAAAAGCCAGAGACATGAAATCCATGTTGAAAGAAAAGAATTTCTATTAACAACAATAATGAATACAATCTCCTTATGAAATGAAAAGCGGTGAGTCCTTATAAAAGGATACCGAAACCCTAAAGGGGAAAAACCCTAAAGACTAATAAGCTGCCTAAGTATAACTTAAGCATAGAGTATAATAGACTAATAATTAAATCATTTAATTATTAGCTATACTATGACTACTCTAACACCCCCCCTTAAGTGTAACTTAGGGAGAAGCAAAACAGCTAAAGACTACTGCAGAAAGCAGGAAAGATGGGTCTCAACAACAAGCCCTGATCAGGTACCCAAGTACAAGAAATAAACTAGATGAAGGAAACTAAGCCTTCAATCCAGGGAAAGTCCTAGAGAGAGGAACAAGAATGAGCAAGAAGCATCTCCAAAGCATGGAACTGTAAACTCTGTCAGAAGAAACTGCTAGAACCCCCACTGAAGTGCATGACCAGGTAGAGAAGACAATGTCTGAAGAGCTGATCAATCAAACCAGGAAGCAATAGAACCAACAGGTGAAACCCCCCCATAATGCTGAACAGGGAGAGGTGACAGGAACACTGAAATACAATGCCAGAAACATCTACAGAAGAAAGAACTAAGAACACCAACAATGCAATAAAAGTACAAACACAGGATAAAGGGTGGTGTCACCGAAACACAACATGCACTAATATTGTGGAAGGTACACTCACTTGACAAAGGTGGATGCACCTAAAATAGCATAATCATCATAACCCCCCATGGCACTTTATAACAGAGTGCAAGTACAAAAACCATACAAGGTGTACAAGATCTAAGAAATGTAGAAGTAGGCACTTTATCTCAGTGCGTTTACAGAAAAAAGATGCAACAGTGGAGAAGCATACAAGCTCAGAAGTTAGAAAGAAGACTGAGCTAGAAGATCAGAAGAAGATCCCAGGACCTGTAGACCCAAGCAATCCGCCAGAGTGAAAAAACTGCCAAACTTGGAGGAGAGAAAACCTAGAGTAGAATCTGGAAAAAATACCCCTGCAACTGAATAGTTCACTGAACCAGCTTTCTGACGATATCTATTTTGCCAAAATCGGAGTCCGGATGAGCCATATATGACTCTCGGAAGGCAAAAACAAACATCAGACTTCAACAACAAAAAACGCTATCAAAAAGGAAGAACTAAAAACCCTAACTACCATCATCGGAAATTTCTCAGAAAGAGCTTTTCGACGGTATATGGAAGTTAGAAAAATACCCTCGGATGCTCAAGATAGTGCGAAAACAGTCCCGGGGGGTCAGAAAGGCCTCAAAAGCCAAGGTTAAGCCCTTGGGGCTAAAAAAAATCTGGCCCGTGGGTGCATGGCGCGCGCAGGGGCTGCGGCGGAGCCCCTGGTCATCCATATGACCAACCGCACATAGAAAAAGGCCCACGGGGACTAAACAGACCCCCCGGGCAGCGCGGGGGTGGCGGAACCAGAGCCGAGCGGCGCGGTCGCTGACCACATGGGTGGAGCGGCGGAGGGGCCCGCGAAGAGTGCTAGGGCCGGTGGCGGCGGGGGTTGTGCGAAGGGTGGCGGGGCCGTGAAGGAGGGATGAGCGCCAGGTGGCGGGGCTGCGGAGGGCAGCGGAGAGTCAGGCGGCGGGGGCCGTGAGGAGGAGGGCCGGTGGGGCCGGCGGTGCAGACCAGAGTAGGGGGTCGGTGGAGGGCCGACGGAGCGCGGCAGAGGTGGGCACCGGGGGAGAAACACTGGTGGAGCCACTGCCGGAGCGGTGGCACTTTTTCAAAATGCACTGTGCGCGCTCAAAAACTATGAAAAAATGGTATTTTTTAATTTATTTTTTTAATTTTTCTCGGTTTCTGTGCCTGTACGGCATTGGAAACCAAAATTTTTTTGCCTCAGAGTCCAGTAGTCCAAAATGGACAAATTTTATGTTGTTTCTGGGGTTTTGGGGTGCTCTGAGCTCAATGACAATGTCCGTTTGAGGCCAAAGTGACCATAACCAAAGCTTGCCCCTGAAACACCATAAAAAATATTGAAAAACCTCTGAAACCCTCTGTGTCTGGTACACTTCAACAAAATACGAACAGCGAGTAGCAAGCGAGCTCTGATACCATGTTAGATTTGAGAAAAACAAATCCACCCAAGAATACCTGCATGCAAGACTGTCACAAACTAGAAGCAAAGATAGAAGAGAAGACAGAAGAACAGAGAGCTATGGCAGCCAAAAAGCCAGAGACATGAAATCCATGTTGAAAGAAAAGAATTTCTATTAACAACAATAATGAATACAATATCCTTATGAAATGAAAAGCGGTGAGTCCTTATAAAAGGATATGGAAACCCTAAAGGGGAAAAACCCTAAAGACTAATAAGCTGCCTAAGTATAACTTAAGCATAGAGTATAATAGACTAATAATTAAATCATTTAATTATTAGCTATACTATGACTAATCTAACAATATCAGCTCACATCAACTTGCAAAATGAAGCCGAACATAAAAAAACATTGTTTAAAACTTGATCGTAGATCAAAATTTAAAACAACATAGTGAACAGTGAGATTTAGTCAACCATCCTTGACTCCATGCGGCCTAGAAATGGCGCTGAAAATTCCATCAATGGCCCACCTTCAATATTTTCATCTCCAAGTCCATGTGTCAATATTGCGCCACTACGCAATGCATAAAGCATGCACATCTTATGATCACGTAGTAGCAAGATTTTTCTTATCTTACTTAGTTTTAACTTCGATGACCTTACATCACTTACTGTAGTTCACTTATCTTTTGAGCACCTTCTGAAAGTTAATTAAAAGATATTCTCCATAAAGCACATGTACTAAAAGATACATCTTTAAGTAAACTAATCTTTAACAATCTACCAGTCATCCATTTCCATAGATCTTAGCTGGCAATCAAAAACCAATTGAAAAGTACCACATGTTTATTTCTTCTATTTTTATTTCCTACCTTTGATACTCACTAACTTTGGAAATGTGTCACCATTTCGCTACCACACGGTGCATATAGCACGTTGCAAATTATGATCATGCGATGGTGCAGAACCATTGGTTCACTTGTGATTTAGCCGACAGATAGATGACACTTGTTATTTTTATTAGTTAGGACAATCCTATGACCTGGGGACACATGGAAATCCAATTAATCACTTCATGGGACCCACTAAGAAATACAACGTAGGCCAAAGGATATAAAACATAACCTTGCAGGATTTTGAAAAGAATGAAGAATCAAAAGGATAACAAAAGGCCCTGCCAACAATGACATAACCCATTACTTTAGTGGATAAAGTAACATCAAAACATAAGATAACCATGGTTTGAGAAAATAAAAAGTAGGGTAAGCCTAGACAAAACCCTAGTATCAAAATAGTACCACTAGTAAGCTCACACAAAAATTCCCAGGTTCCCAGATGAGTTGCTATTATTTTAGTATTTTTTCGTTATGACAATTCTAGTAAGTGAAAATGACAGTGTATAACAGAGATAGTTTGCCACTTGTTTCAGGGTAAATTTGGACTAGCCTGCGCAATCTTGAAGTGAAAATGTCAATTTATGAAGGTGTTTATGCCATTTTAGTGTCATCTTATAGTGATTCAAACACATCAAACACAAATGAGTGAAAATCAAGCACTTCTTATTCCTAGAGTCAATTTGGCTTAGTAAGAAAATCTGCACTTTTAGACTCAGGTACACAACCAATAGCTAATCAGAATATGGTCGTCACCAAGCACGCAATGGCTCCAGTCATGATGCTTTATTATCTGACTCTGAATGCTAATGGAGGCACGATATGAAAAGTATCTTGGGGGAGTTACTATTTCCCTTGCACTTGGATTATCCACTTTCAGAGGTGAACCAGGTGGCTTCTACTCTATGGATTTTAGTAAGGATCTCCGTTCGGTTGTATCCTTTGCATTTATGCATGCACGATTGAGATGTATAGTCCCGCAAAGGATATTACCACAAGAGGTCACATAAAAGTGGTTGATACTGAGAGGCCCTACTTTGTGTTAGACATAGGCTGATTATAAGCCCAAATGACATCTGACTCCTGAGGCTTTGGCCCCAAATAGTAAGTTTTTTTAACGTGGGTTGGAGTGGTGTGGCTTACAACTCGTTCTCACGTGGGTCATTCTTGGGAGATTTTTTTCTCAATCAGAAGGCCCATTTAAAATGTAAGCATAAAGTAAAGTGGATAGAAAAGAGAAGGTTGGGATTTTTTATTCTCTCTCAAAGAGGAGAAGATCATAATTTCCTACTTCTTTTTGTGTCTCCCAAACACACCAAACACTCCAATTTTTCCCAAAATGATTTCTTGCCCAAGATAAATCAAACTTGTTTGGGTTTTTTATTCTTCCTATAGGGAAGAAGAGCATAATCCCCTAATGTCCAATTTAACTCACACAAAAAATACCCTAATTAAAATAGGTGCCTAAGAAACTATTTAAGAAGACACACTTTTCTTTGGTATGACTTTGTCAAGCGATTCTTCCACTAAACGTCCTACAAAAACCAGTTAGGTTGTCAAACCAGAGAGAAAAAGATCACCAAAAACATGTTAGAGGTTAGAAACTCAAGACCAAATCAAATAAACCTCTGAAAACACTCCCTAAATCTGAAATGACAATGTACAAAGGACACCCTAGAAGAAAAACTTGTATGACAAAACATGTAAGACCATATGAAAAAACAAAATAAGATGATCTCCCGTACAAAAAATCTAGTATCCTCATACAAAAATTAAAGCCAGATAAATACTCGTATGACAATATAGATATTCTAAAATGACAAATTAGTGACCAATGATTTGTAACACGAGTAGGTATAAAACTGTAGCATAAGAAATGTAACATTTGAAATAAGTGGGGGAAAGATAAGATATTCCTCTTCCATCCCAAGATGCACAAATGAACGATCCAAATTGATTAACCCCAAGAGAAGGATCAATGCACAAATGAATCAATCATTTGAAAATGAGAGCAAAGTTGAAAGTCTTAAATTCCCATTTTATGGAAAGGAATGTGTGATAGAATTAGAAAGATTGAATTGAGTAGGAGAAAAGTACTAACCTTAAAATATGGCAGATCTGAAGAATGCATTTTTCTGAGGTCTTTACTCTATTTCTGGAAAATCTAAAGTATGATCTGAAATAGAAACACAAAGATGAACAAAACCCAGAAATCTTTTTCCGATCCGAGACTGTCTTGTGAAAAAGGTCAACCTTGACCAATAAATGTCACCCCTGACCCAATAATCTCGACCCTGACCTGTGCTGCCTCGACAGAAAATCTATTTTCAGATCACGATGGTTCTATGAAAAGGGTATCTAGATTTGAGTTCAAATCCACAGTCCTGAACCTGATCTGCAAGAAAAATAGATTTGTTTGTTGGGGGGGAGGGGTTTGCCTTGGTCAAACCCTAGTTTGGGAATTAACCTCAAATATATAATTTAAATTGTAGAAGTAAACAAAGTAAATGAAACAATTCACCTTGTTCATGTAAAATTCTTTGTGGAGGATTTGAATCCTTGAATCCACAAGTATGGATGTACCAAAATGGATGTAGAATGTAGGATGTCTTCAGTCAATTGTATGTAGATCTTGAATGCCAATATTGAATGGATCTTGGAAGAGGAAGAGGCTTGGAGGAATGTGGATGGAGAAATCTTCAACAAGAGAGCTCCATAGAGCTTTGAATCCTTCAATGGCTACCAATGGATCTCCTTGATGAATTGGATTCTTGAATGCTTGAGAGTAGATGCTTGCTTCAAATCTTTCTTCTTATCTTGTCTCTTCAGGTCTTGAGTGCTTATGATTATGCTTGATGATGATTGCTTGTGGTTAGAGAATCTTAGAGAAAATGAGAGGAGAAAGCTTCCTTTTATATGAAATTAGGGCACAATCTTCTAGAGAGGCTGACATAGGAGAATTAAATTCTCATTAGACCTATACCCTTAGAAGTGGACCTATATTAAATACAATTTAAGAACCATTGCTTCAAAGACCGAAACAGACGACCCGGAAGCAGGAATTAAACTTTTCCAAAGCCTGAGATCCGGAGATCCTGGAAATCTGGGATTTGGACCAAAAGTCAGAAAAAGGTTGGTTGTGACCTAGGTCAAGGTCAAGGTCAAAATTGACCTAGGTCAAGGGTGAGTTCTACCTTGACTTATGTCAAGGGTGAGGTCGACCTTGACCTAGAAAGGTTGATTTTGATCCTTAGGTCAAAAATCATAGTTTTCAGTTTTGGATATCAAAAATAGGGTAGAAAAGTGGGAAATAGCGTAGAATAAGGGAAAAATCCAAATCCAAGTCAGATACCCATTCAAGGTGCTTGACATGACCCCAAAAAATTTACTCGAAAGGCTAAACTAGTCTATAATGGAAGTGATTCCATTTTTTGATTATACATTTAGCCCCCACTTTAGCAAGAGTATGGACTCAATGCAAACTCTTGGTAAAGGAGATCACAAAGAAAAGAAAATATCATTGAAATCAAAAGGGACAAAGGAATCCTTAAGACCCTAGGGACTTAATTCTTTATCAACCCTAAGATCACGATAAGAGAGACATCACTGGTCAAAGAGAAAGAGAGAGAGGAGTGGTTAGTTCACCCAGTAAGCTGTGTGTATCTCACTGTGAACCACAAAAAGGATAGGATGGCCCACCAAGAAAGCACTTTATAGTCACCTCATAAAGTTGTGCACCTTCTGGTGGCTTCGTGCATGTATGTAGTGCGTCTTCTGATGACTTTTATGAAGTACCCATGGACCCATATTCTCATATCACCATGGAATACATTTGTAAAATGCGTATCTCTTCAGGATTTAGTAACTTATGTGTGTTACCTTTCGAGGATTTGGCATATTGAATTGTAATCGAATGCATATCTCTTCAGGATTTAGCAAATTATGTGTGTTACCTTCAGAGGATTTAGCATGTTGCAAAACAAAATATTAGAACAAAAATGCAATAATGTAGAATGAGGGAGGCCGTATGTATGCCCCCTCCTTAAGATGGAAAAGTACATACTATTTTGACATGTTAAGGAAAGAAAAGAACAAGGATAAATCCTTCCTCAACATCAAGACAATATCCATAGACAACACCCAGTCCAAGCCAAGAAGGTCACAGGTCCTATCAGGCCATGGAAGGGAAAAATGCAAAGAGATATCAAGCAAGAAGTGAAAAAGTAACCCTTGTGAGAGATAACACACAATTCAATTTCCAAGGTGCGAGATTTATCAACCATGGAAACCGAATGTCAAACAAAAAATAGGTTATAATAAAGGACATAGATCCTCAATGCAAACCAAATTTTTCATGTATGATTGGAGATCACATAATAGATAGATATTGCTTAACCAAGGGAAAATTAGATCCTGGAAAGATAGAAAAGAAGGAGATGGCATCCTTGCCCCCCAAGCATAGGAACAAGGATGAAAGAGGACCTATTATATTGCTCACAATACTATGCAAGACAAAGAGCCCCCAAATATTAGGCTAACATTGTTTACATAATATGGAGTTCCATAATAGGAACATAAATGTTATTTAGAGAAAATAGGATTGAAATACAAATCATTTCCACATGATATATAAATAACTTTACTGTCAATGAGATGCCTAATATTATAATGTAAAGCTTGACATTCATTAGTAGAGTGATCATGAAATCTATGATATAAACAAAAAGGAAGAGTCTTGTAGTGTGGACTATGTTTCTTTTTGTGTTTAGGTCTAGTAATCATCTTAGCACAAAGGAGTTTAGGAAAAAGATCTTCTTGGTCAAATTCCTTCTTAGGTTCATCATGTTTTGAAGTGTTATTTGAGATGTTCTTATTGATGTGTCGTTGAGGGTTAAATCCCAATCCATAAGAATGCTCATGCCCCCCATTCTGTAAGGGCATTTGAATTCCATGTTTATGCTTACCACATTCTTGACCATGGAATCCTTGTTTAACTAGTAAATGATAACCAAGACCATAAAAAGAAGCCATATCAGAAGGAGTCGATAGAACTTTAGTAGTCATCATGTCATCATTAGTAGGTTTGACAGATTCATAGTGGGTAGAAGCAGTGATAAAGTTATTACGAAGGTAATGAGAAGTAGAAGAAAAAGCTCATTGTTTAAACTCTCTTTGTTGCTTCATAAAATCAAGATTAGAAACCTTATACTCTCCAATAAAGGTAGGATTAAAATACAAGGTTCCCCAATCATCTCCAGGAAGAGCATTAGAGGAAGAAGGATTACTATTAGGAATAGGAGTATTGTGGGTTTGAATATGCAAACAAGGATTTGTCACATCATCCGCATGAAGTGTATACACCATGTTGTTATGAATAAACTTGACTTTATGGTGAAGGGTGGATGGAATAACATGCATCTCATGCAACCAAGGTCTACCCAAAAGGAGGTTATAATTAAGAGGTTCAAGCATAACATGAAAAGGAGTATTCAGGATGACTAGACCTACTTTGATAGGTAAGGTAATGATTCCCAAAGTGTTCTTATCAATGTTATCAAAGACACGTATAGGATTATTATCAGGTTGAATAGTTGAAAGACCGGCTTTAATCAATTTGAGCATGTCCATGCTACAAATATTAATCCCAGATCCATTATAAATCAAGGTCCTATGAATGATACTCTTATTGATAGTAACAGAAACCATAAGGGAATCATATTGATTTTGAACTTCTTTAGAAGGTAAATCCTTTTGAGTAAATACAATGTCAGGAGGACCTAGGGTAACATGAATGCATTGTAAGAAGGCATTAATGCTCTCTTGGTTAGGAGGTGGAGTGGAAAGAGTTGCTAGAGATTTTTTTAAGGCTTCATGGTAGGTAGGTGAAGTTTGAAGAAGCTCCCATAAATAAATCTTGGCAGGGGTATTGCGCAATTGGTTTATCATATCATACTCCATGTTAGGAAGATGGGGTGGAGGAGGAAGAATGGGTTGAGAAGGTGGTAAAGAAGTAGGAACCACTGGATTAGGTTGAGGGTTATTCCTTGTATGATATGTGTGAGCTATCGAATCTTGATCATTGAAAGATTATAAAGATTCCATAGGTTTACCTTTGATAGTAATGCGAGGACAACCTTTAATAGTCAACAAGGGTTTTAGATAAATCATGTTAGTTATCTCAGCACTACAAGTAGATTCATAAGAGGGAAGAAAACAAGAAATCCTAGGAGGAGATGAGGTAGGATCTTGATTCTCCATAAGATCATCACTAAGAGGGAGAGCATTAATGGAATTCATATCATTCTCTGCTAATGCCTCATCACTAGAAGGAATCCCAAATGGAGGTAAAGCATGTATAATGTCTCCTTCTTTCTCTAAAATGTCTTCACAAGAGGAGTGTGTTTTAGAAAAAGAGTTACCATTATGTATGAATATGTCATCTATTAATAAATCACCCCCTTGTACCAAAGCATCTTCACAAGGAGGGGACAAATCAATGTCTTTATCCGAGGGTTCATCCCAAAAAGGAGGATAATCTACAATGGTTTCATGAGGAAGAGAGTAATCAACATCCAAATCCAATGGTTCATCCCAAATAGGAGGATTATATTCTAAAGTAGGCTCATAGGAAAGACATATATTAGGAGAAGAATTAACATCAATCTTCAACTCATCTCCATAAAGAGAAATATGATGGAGAGAAAGATTAA
>MU226832.1:2002429-2091315 GCA_018584345.1 Thuja plicata | reverse complement strand
TTTATATACTGATTGAAAAATGGCTATAACTTTCAGACGGTATAACATTTTTGAAATCCAAAAAATGCGTCACATTCTATGCTTCGCCTACTATAAGAAAAAATTTTATTTTTTTGAATTTGGTAAATTTTTCAATGAGTTAAGGTGGTCAGACATAGGAGTTTTTTTATTTTGAAAATGTTGTAGTAGATAATTCATAATTAAATTTTTTTTAGCATAAAATTACACAAAAATATGCGTCACATCCAGGAAGGAGTCTACTACTTATATATAAAATTTTATAAAAAAATATTATCATTTGATTATGATTAAGGTGGTCAGACATACACCTACTTCATATTTTTTTCCTGAAATTTTTGTACTGTTGCATTGAAATCTATACTTTTCACCAATCATATTAACTTTTTTTTCAAAAAAGGCCTAGTAGTTTAGAAACCACATTCAATTTCCTACAGATTCTATTCTTACAACTTTTTGATATTAGGTTGATAGCTAGTTCAAATTTTCACGTCAAGTTGACTAACCCTGATTTTGCTGATTTTTCATTGCCACTTAAGGGCATAGTTTGGCCCCTCATGATCTTGCACATACCCGTACATATTCCAATACAAATACCCTCTTTGTCACATGTATTGGAAGTTTTTAGGGTTCTACTATTGTTCCATAAAACCTTAACACAGTGTATTCTTCCATGAAGAACTAGTTAGCCAATTGTATTTGACTTCGAAGTTGAATGCAATCTCTATGAGGCATAGACAATATAGGCATTGGAGTGCTTGTAATTTCTGTTACTCCAATTGCACATTGAAGTTGTCATTAGTTATCAAGAAGACATAATGAATAGCTGGTAACAGAGTCACAACATGGCAGTGGGTCTAATCACTGAAGTACAAAGTTAACCGAGAGCACTGATCACGCCCAAAGTTAACCGAGCATAGTGATTACCGAGTAGACAGACTATACTGAGCAGTGAACAACACCGAGCTACACATCATAACCAAACACCAGTATAACTGAGATACACAGACAACACCGAGTACCGAGAGAGAACAATAACCAAGTGGAATATAGACCACCTAAAAGTTTGTTATGATACATCATTCTATGTAACAACTTTTTAGCCAACCTAGATAATGGTTTACACGATCGAGGAGGACATTAATTATGGATTTACATCATTAATTGTTTATGTTTCCTATGTGTAGATGATCAAGGTAAATTTTATACACCATTGATCTTAGGGTAAAGATGTAATTGTCAAGCCCTAATTAGGTCATATCGTTTGATATATAAATGTATAGATGTCAAATTTTGTAATGTATGTTGATTAAGAAATGATCAACTAGCTACCATACTACAAACATCAGAGATCAAACAAGGATTTTAAGGACAGTGACTACATTGCAAAAATAAGTTTTCAGAACTAAGGCAAGGCTACCGAGCAGAATAGAGCAGAAGGTATTATCATTCACATTGAGGTGATATAATTTTTTATGAACATAATAGATCTGTATCAACAATATTGAGATTGTATATTTTTCAGATAAAATTTATGTTACTCTCTAACAATTGTAATAAACCCTAGAAATCTCTTAACATAGTAGACTTAACAGTCTTATTGTAAATCTCTTAACCAAGTGCACACATAGATTGTGTTGGTAAATCCTCACATGAGGTAGATCTAATCGATCTCATTGTTACTCCTAACAGGGTAGGATCATCATAAGTGATCATTCTTTGTAAAGCTTTAATAGGCTAACTTTATTTCTGCAGTAGTGAAGTTTTGTGGGTCTCATCCCCACCGTAGTTTTTACCTTCTAACAGGGGTTTTCTACGATACCAAAATACTAGTGTCATGAGTACTTAATTTTATGTATGTGCATTGTTTACTTTACATGCATTTACATTTTGATAGTGATACTATATGTTTGGTGTATGCTATCTACTCAGTCGGTTAATATAGAATAGTGGAACTACAAAGAATTGATTAAAAGTTTTTAAGGGTACTGATTCAACCCTCCCCTCTCAGTACACACCTCTCCATTATCCCAACAATTGGTATCAGAGCTAGTTATCATATTTTGAAGGTTTAATAACTAAAGAGAAAAGATCTTATAATGGAAAGGTATACACTTGATAAAACTATTGAAAATCAAAAGTTACAGCTTCAGATCTATGTCAAACAATTTAAGGAAGCCAAAGAGAAACTCGAGGAGATGTTGATTAAGAGAAAGGACACGACACTTCATTTTCATGAGATTGATTATCATGAAGAAGAAATTCATGACCCATTTGATACATCTGGATCTGAATCTAGTAGCATGTTTGATGCATCTGAAGGAATCATATCAAAGCTATCTGAAAGTAATCAACAACTTACTGAACAAGTGAAAGCAATGCAGATCGGTCAAGACACACAAATGGTTAGAATGGTTAAAGTATTGAATGATGCAAAGAAAGATGAACAAGATAGAAACATGGCTATTGATGATAGAAGACATATGACTGAAAATTTACAAGAGAAAGAAACTGAGATATCGAGACTTACTGAACATTACTTTGAGGTCACCAATCAAGTGGTTGCTATGAATCATGAAACTAACTGAGTGAATACTAAACTTGCAAAAAGAATAGATGATATTGGTGTACTGAAAGAAGAAAATGAAAACTAAGAAATAAAATGAATATTTTACAACAACATAATGAAGTAATTAAGAGATCTGAAGAAAGCACTAAGAGAATGGATGAATTTCAAAACTATCAAAGAAGATTGAACAACAATAATAGATTAGGGTATATTGAGAAAGGAGAATCATCAAATAAAGTTGAACAAAGGAATTTATACTCAAACTTGAATCCTAAGAAGCCCTCTTGCCATCACTGTGGAAAACCAGGCCACACATCAACTATTTGCATAAGCAAAGCAAAAGGTATTCCTAGAAACCCCCCTAAATTCAATGGTATTTGCTATAATTGTAATAAGCATGGACATCAGGCACATGAATGTTGATCCAAGTTAAAAAAGCCACAAAAGAAACCATACATGGATAAATACTGTCAAAATTATAACATGAATGGTCATACACCGCAAGCATGCAAAAGAAACACAAAGAAAATCTAGAAGCCTAAAGGACAAGAAACGGTAAATCAACCGAGAAGACAAGGAAATTCTTATGCATGGGATTATAACACTTGGAGTAGTTGTGAAACATGTGGTAAATATGGGCATATAGTAGAAAATTATATCAGACAATGACAAACGAAGTCTAGGAATTGGTCAAACTCTGGAATGGCATGTTCTCACTGTCACAGAGCCGGCCACTTAAGCAGAGATTGTGTAGACCGAATAAACACTTATGGGAATGGTAATGCAATTGAGGAAATTGTAAGGATCAGAAATCAAATGTGGAGGAAAGCATCAAATTATAATGCAGGACCAAACGCAATAGTCAGTGACACCTCATCTAATGGATTAGGTGGCTCCACCGTCTCCAACTGAGCATACAAGCAGGTATGGAACTATGTTTTGTAATGCTATATCTTACATCAGTTCCTGTATTCACTGCACAAATTCCAAATTAGCATGAATAAAGATACACTATGGTATTATATGTTGATTACTATGATCTAGTTGAGTCAGTTAATATGTATCAAGTTAGAACTATCAGTCGGTGAAAATGTGAAGAAGACAATTGAGTTACTATGGTAATCGAGTATATGGTATACTCACCAAGATAAAATATCATCATTGTTAACTGAGAATAATGTTTGTTCACTAAGTGGTTGGTGAAGAGAATTTATTGCACTACCCTAAGTTATTTTCTATAAATTTGGTCGACGTGAACTCATTTGTTCACAACGCGATCACAAAGCAGAGCAGAGTAAAGTGAGATAAGTTGCAGCAAAGAATTTTTTGAGCATTCTTCATACATTTTAGCATATTTTGAAGCACACAAAGGTTAGTCACTATGCATTGTACCCTCACAGAGTTATTTGAGCATATTTTATGGAAGCCCTAAAATAGAGATCATGGCATCTTCATCTCGATCGATGAAAGAAAAATTGGATATGGATAAGAAGGTTGTTTTGGTGAAGAACTCCACCTACATGAAACCAATCTACAAGATCCATTCACAGGTTGCAACACAACCAGATGATAAAGATACATTTTTGTCTATCCCACCTAGGGTTTTGCTATTACAAGATGTACGTGCCAACACAATTCAAAGCACACAAAGGTTAGTCACTACGCATTGTACCCTCACAGAGTTATTCGAGCATATTTTATGGAAGCCCTAAAACAAAGATCATGGCATCTTCATCTCGATCGATGAAAGTAAAACTAGATAAGGATAAGAAGGTTGTTTTGGTGAAGAACTACACCTGCACGAAACCAATCTACAAGATCCATCTGCAGGTTGCAACACAACTAGATGATAAAGATGCATTTTTGTCTATCCCACCTAGGGTTTTGCTAGTGCAAGATGTACGTGCCTACATACGCTACAAAATAGGTGAAATTGGAGACTTTGAGCTTATGGCCACATATCAATCATTATGCATTGATGGGAAGCTGAAGGAAGATCACAAACACTTAGAGGTTAAAGGGTTAACCGATGCCCTAAATTTACCAAAGGTCTTTCGCAATGAATGGATCCACATTGTTCTAAGAAAAGTACACGATGGAAACCTCTGGTTGGATGAGCCCAAGAAGATAAACAGAGATGTAATTCACGTAGTAACATGATGTCTTGTATCTGAAAAAACCAAAGCCCTAAGGCACCTACCAAGAACTGAGTTAGAAAAGCTAACATTAGCTGAGTGAGATGGTAGAGGTTTGAAGATTAACTATATCAGTGGGGTAAAAGTACGAAGCTGTGTCGCACTTGAGGACCATTCTTGTAGTTCCGGCCGAAATTGTTTCGGCCAAAAATGTTTTGGCCGAAATGTTTTCGGCCGTACATATGTGGCATAAACGTGGTTCGATGTGGCGTCGATGTGGCAAATGTGTTTCGGCCGAAACCAGTTTGGCTGGACTAGTTTCGGCCGAAAAATAATGAGTAAATATAAGCCAACTATGTTCTATCGATGAAGAATTGGCACATATTTATATTGGGGGGTTTGGCCGGAACTGGTTCGGCCGAACCAGGTCCGGCCGAAACTGTCTGTGTGGCATCCTATGTGGAAGCCAAATAGGCAAAAATTTCAAAATTACAGAACTTCTCACTTAGACAACTGATATCTTCATAAAAAATCAACCATTTTAAAAATCTAAATATACCCTTTTGTAGAGCTCAGAGTCTAGATTACGGTAATATAATTTTTATTGTGTTTTGATTACATATAATATATTATAATTTGAAAAAACTCCAAGTAGGTATTTTAACATTGAAGAACACGCTCGTTCAAAAAAATTAAAAAAAAATAGCAAATCATGTCAAAAAATTTTACAACTTATATGTAACACTAGAGGAGAGAGTCCTCTTCAAGAATATGTAATTTGTTTTGTATTTGGTTTAGATTTGCTAGGGCAAATGTGGAGGGAGAAAAAAACTGTTCATTTCGGGTAACTCCGACTTTGAATAGTTATAACAAACAAAATATATAACAAAATATATAGTGAAAACCAATCTTTCTTTTTTTATGCACTAGCTGTACATGTCATCTAAAACATATTCTGAAATCAGAGGAAAAAAAGATTATTTGCATATATTTAGTTGGAGGGAACTAGACCCTACATTTTCAGCATTTTTTGCGCAATTAAAAAATGGACTTCAAAAATTAAAAAACTAGGTCAATAATTATTCAAAAAAAATTTAAAAAATTATAGGCATAAACTACATCCAATTTTACATATTTCATTAGTTTACATCATTTTTAAATTCTAAACACAAATGCCACTTTTGTGTCATTAAAGTTTAACAATTTTGCATGTCGTGGTCCTCTTCCTTTGTAAAAGTGTGACACAGGTTTGTACTTTTACCTAGTGATCGTGAACTGAGGTTCAGTGCTTATGTCATTGGGTATAAGATATTCCAGTCCAACAAACTGAACAACGTACCATACGGAGCTATTGACATAGCTCACAAAATTGTTAAGAAAGGTCTACAACTTGATCTTTCTGAGCTATTGCATAAGTAACTAGAAGAAAATATGAGAACGATTAGACTAGCAAAGACAAGTACATGTAAGTTTGGTTCGTTACTACTTTTCATATTCTTCTACTTTCAGAATTTCTTTCGCTTAATTGGTAAAGTAAAGTGGAAATCAGACATACCAGTTACAATACAAATCGATGAGATGATTACAAGTCTAGAGAAGAAATTTGAACCTGTTATGAATGAATATTTAATAAAGTTCAAAGCTAGGATGGGAAAGAGATCCAGAATTCCTATACAATTAGTTGAAAAATTAAAAGATGATATTTGTTTTGTAGTAGACACAGATACAACTTTAATCAAAGCAGTAGATTCGAGGACAACATGGCTACCTCCGATGGACTATGAATTAGATATTGATGTTGCTTTAGAGGCTATTGAGAAACTGTTAAATGAGCCTGTTAACAAATCTTCCATGAGATTTGGCACCTATGAAGAAGCAAAGACCCGAATACAAAAGAATACATAGCAGTGTCATAGGCAAATCCACCATCTCTCAACCACTAGGCCATTAAGTCATGGAGGGAAGAGTCTCGAAGCCTCATCAACTGAAACTTAAAAGAAGGATTTTTAGTAACTGCAACAAAAGTGTGGCTTCAATTAATACAATAAAGTACACATTTTTTTTGTTTTAATTTTGCACATATAATTGACAATTTTAAATATTTAAAATAATATATCTCTCTAAGTATTTTACATAGATTTCTTGAAATATAAATATGCTATTTATATATCAATTATATGCCTTTGGACACAAGCATTCATTTTTTTTAGGACCAAATCTCATATCTCCAAGAAACACAAGACAAACATGAAAATAAATTATCATCATATCTCAATGAAACAACACAAAGATGGTTATATAATAGTCACATGTTGAAAATAAAATAAGGTATCTGTGATAGCATTGAGTTTTATTATTGTATATAGTATTTTGGTTCTAAATTCTAGCAAAGAAAGTAAGATATATATGCAAATTTGTATAATGTTATCACATGTGACTAAATAAAGGCGAGGATTTTTTTTCAATTATTTTGAGTATACAGTTGACAATATTAAATATTTATGATTGTTAATTGTTTGAAATTTGATATCTCTATACATATTTTATATAGATTTCTTAAAATATAAATATGCTAGTTTTATATCATGTATATACCTTTTGACCACAATCATTTACATTTTTTTATGTTAATTCTAACATCTCCTAGAAACATAATGGAAACACTACACAAACACAGTAAGAAAAAGATTAAATTTTATTTGTAATAGAGATATTACCTTCCTACTTATGTAATACTCACACATGGAAAATAAAACAAGGTATCCATAATTGTGAAATTGCTATTATGGAACACTTAGCACTCATTACATCTAGGCGATGCTTAGAGAGGTGAAGCAGCGGGACTTTCCGGAGGTCACCCATCCAAGTACTACTCCAACTTGGAGGCTTCGGAAAAGATAAATACAAATGTCATTTTCCCACTTATATGATAATCACACATAAAAAATAAAACAAGGTATATGTGATAGCATTGTGTTATATTACTATATATATAGTATTTTGGTTCTAAATTTCAACAAAAAAATTAAAATACATATGCAAATTTTTATAATTTTATGACATGTCCCTTCGAAAAAAAAGAAATTTTATTTCAATTGTTTTAATTTTGTATTTAATATCATTTAAAAATTTTAATATTTTGAAATTTGCTATCTTTCCACATATTTTACATAGATTTCTTACAATATTAACATGCTAGTTATATATCAAATATATTAATAGTCACACTAAAATAAAACAAGGTGTATGTGATAGGATGTGTTATATTACTATATATAATATTTTGGTTCTAAATTCCAACAAATAAAGTAAGACACATATGCAAATTTGTATAATGTTATCATATTTAGCTTTAATTAACAAAATAAATGATAAGAAAAACAATTTTGTATATATCATTGACGATATTAAATATATTTGAATGTTAAATATTTTGAAATTTGATATCTTTATACAGATTTTACATAGATTTCTTAAAATATAAATATGCTAGTTGTATATCAAATATATACATTTTAAACACAAGCATTCACTTTTTTTTTATGTCAGTTAAGAAACACAACACAAACATGATAAGAAACTCCCAAAATGGATCATCATATATAAATGAAACAACACAACACAAACATGATAAAAAAATAAAATTATTTGTAATAAAGATATTGTCTTCCTACTTATATAATAGTCACACAAGAAAAATAATACAAGGTATATGTGATAGTAATGTATTATATTACTACAAATATATAAAATTTTGGTTCAAAATTTCAACAAATAAATATGCCTAGCTGTATATTTAGAATACAAGTATTCACTTTTTGTTTTGGTCAATTCTCATATCTCCAAGAAACACAACACATACACAATGAATAAATCCCAAAAAGAATAATCATATCTTAACACAACATAAACACCATAAAAAAATCCCCCCAAAAAATAAAAAACCTTGTATCTGAATGAAACACTTTAGAAACATATAGCTCCTTGTATCTGAATGAAACACTTGAGAAACATATAGCACAGAAACACAACACAAACATAAAAAAAAAATCAGAAAAAGAACTGTTCATACAATTGTCTAATTTTTGTATATCCCAAAAAGGATTGATCAGATAATTGTCTAATTTTTGTAATAACTGTACACTTGTCTGCATTTAAAAATAAATAACAGGCAACATTTCTGAAAGCCCTTTCCAAGATATGTTGAATGAGGTTTTCGATATAGATTGGGAATCCATTTATATGATAATTCTAACCCAACAAACAAAAACTTCTTAGCGCACAAACCTACTACCCTAAACAAAACTTAGATTTCTCAGCCGGTAGACAAAATTATGGTAGCCTGGAAAAACCGTTAAAAAACAAGGTAAGGACAACCAAGTAAATGACTGATTCTCATCCTCATGCTGGAATTCCCTAAATCTGCAAAACTATGATCCATTAATAATTAAATCTTAAGATTCAGGATGCTTCTGCTCTTGCGCCACAAATCTCTAAGACTCAGTAGTTTTTTATGGTACTTGTATTCGTTTTCTTTTCCCAGAACTTCAGTTTGTTTGAGGATCTCCCACATAACCTGGATATCTTCATATCCGCAGTCCTCAACCTCCTTGTGGAGCATTATCAGTGACCCTTTTTCTGTACACAGAATCATGACAAACAATATAAGCAATCTATGGCCATTCCTAATTATAAACAAATAAACAAAGTAGAGGAGATTGCAGTTTATACCCTTCTCAAGTAGAATGAACACAAAACATCAGTTGTGTCTAAACAGTTTGATATATAGTGATCATCACACTCGTTGCTGATATGAAAACTGAATTTTGATGTTTATGTAGAGTGGAACACACAATTCAGTTGTGTCTTCAAAGAAAGAGAAAATTGAAACACAGATAAATTGTTCTTTTAATTTTAAGAGATTTCAAAAGTTTCTTGATCGAATAATCAAGAATCAGACTAACTGATGATGATGAGTGCGTTACAATTGTTTCATTATGCAGAAGTTTTAGATACATCCAAATACTTCTAGAAACTTATTTTAGAAGACATACATTATTAGAAATAAGCATAAAGTTAATGCAAGAAGTAAGTGGGAAGAATTACTGAATATTCCAACATGTTTGAACAATCATTTATTGTGATCATCACACTGACTGGTGACATCGAAATTGAAGTTTGTTGTTTAAATAGAGGGAAAACACACCAAATCAGCTGTCTAAACAATCATCTATTGTGATCATCACACTGACTGGTGACATCAAAATTGAAGTTTGTTGTTTACATAGAGGGAAAACACACCAAATCAGCTGTCTAAACAATCATCTATTGTGATCATCACACTTGTTGGTGACATCAAAACTGGAATTTGATGTTTAAGTAAAACGGAAAAGAACACATCAGAACATCTGTTGTATTGTGATCATCATACTGATAATTGGTGTTATGAAAACTGGAATTTGATGTTCCAATAGAGTTGAGCACAACACATCAGCTGTATCTAAACATTTGGTGTGGCAAGATCATCACGCCAACAAGTGACATAAAAACCAGAATTTGGTGTTTAAGCAAAGCCTAACATAACATATCAGCTATGCCTGAACAACCCGTTCATTGTGATCATCAAAATGATTGATAATATGAAAACCCATAATTTGAACAGAAACCAATGCATCAGCTGATAAACTCTTCCTCTAATTGAGAGGAACATCTAAGACTCAAATTACATCCAAGATCTAAAACAAAATATAATGTTGATGAAAGACTGTTTTGCTTGTAAATTTGAAATTACAACCATGACCTAAAACAAAATATACCATTGATGAACGCCAGATTTGCATGTAACCCACTATTATGAACCTTGACATTCTAAAACTTAAACTACACCCATGATCTAAAACAAAATATACTATTCATGAATGACAGATTTGCATGTAACTCATTATCATTAACCTTGACACTCTAAAACTGAAATTACGCCCAAAACTGGAAATACTATTCATAAATGACAGATTTGCACGAAACTCACTATCATCAACCTTAAAACCCTATCAACCTTAAAACCCTAAAACTGAAATTACACCCAAGATCTAAAACAAAATATACTATTCATGAATAACAGGTTTGCATGTACCTCACTATCATCAACCTTGATACTCTAAAACTGAAATTACACCTAAGATCTCAAACAAAATATACTATTCATAAATGACATATTTAGATGCAACTCACTATCATCAACCTTAAAACCCTAAAACTAAAATTACACGCAAGATCTGAAACAAAATATAATAGTCATGAATGACAGATTTGCATTTAACTAACTATCATCAATCTTGACAAAAAAAAATCTACATTCTGTAATTAAACTTATAAAACACAATCCTAAATGTAGTGGGGTGAGCCTTATTCACATTTAGAGTCAAAACAGCTCTTAAAATGATTCAGAATAAAAAAATATCTGTTTTCTCCAGTTCAAGATGTTATCTAATGGTGTTAAGAATTGGAGTCAGTGTTTTTTTTATCAATGTTTCTGTTTTCCAATATGAATATATTTATGATAAATCATAGAACATGAGAAAAACTCAGAGTCAAATCCAGAAACACCGTTAAGCATCATTTAGAATTGAAATGCCATATTCCACATATAAAACTTAGAAATAAAAATTCGGAAATTTCATCTTATATAAATCGAACAAGCTTTTCTTCGGTTCACGATGTTATGCAGTGGTGTTAAGAATTGGAAGTGTTGAATTCTTTTAATCAGTTTTTCTATTTTATAGTATCTGTATTTTGATGACGGATCATAAAATACTAAAATATTAATGAAAAATTCAACACAGTTATATGGAAAAACACCATCATTCATAATGTTATAATATTAATGACAAATTCAACACAGTTATATGGAAAAACACCACCATTCATAATGGTATATCAAACATTCATCTGGGCGTCCATTGCCATATTAATATACAAAGTCTTAAGCCGCAAAAAAACAGAAATTTCATATAAAACATTGATGAAAGACTCGATACAGTCAAATTCAGAAACACCATCAAACATCATTCAGAATGATATACAATGATGAAAGACTCTATACAGTCAAATTCAGAAACACCATCAAACATCATTCAGAATGTTATATCAGACATAAGCAAAATGTGTATCAAATGCCATATTCAACATACAAACTCTGAAGCAGAAAAAATTCAACATACAAACTCTGAAGCAGAAAAAATGCAGAAATTTCATATTACATAATCTAAAATATTAATGAAAAACTCAACACGGTGAAATCCAGAAACACCATTCATAATATTATATCACACCTTAATCTTAAGTTTACAATACAATTAGACATCAAATGCCTTATTCAACATACAAATCTTAAGCAGGGAAAAATAGAAATTTCATATTATAAAAAACTAACCAGCTTTTCTTGCTCGAAATCTGGAAGAATGGCGAACAATTGCTTTCCTCAGAGGGAACACAACCTTCTTCATTCTCTCTATACTCCTCGTTGTTTTCTCACTAAACACACAAGTCTACTGCCCTAAACACAGATTTCTACTGTCCTAATCACAGACTTCTACTGCCCTTTATAAGTCTTTAAAACCATTAAAAAACCAACGAGGAAGAGATCTGGGCATGCAGAAATATTTAGATCTTGATCTTAGCTGCACATTAATAAATGCTACCAAATATAAATCCAGGTTACCTGGGAAATTCAAGAAAGATCCTCAAGTAAAAAGGACAAATGTGGATCCTTGATTGGCAGTAAATACGGCTTTGAATCTCCAATGGTTTTACAGCACTACATTTTTACATGTGAAAAATTATAGAGTTATATTTCCCCCCAATAAATCTTGAGGAAATTCTTTGGAAGTTGGAGAGCAAATGGGATTCTTTCAATTTCAGAGATCAAAATAAGTAAATTAACCAAGCACAGTTTTTTTTAAAATCACTCTCACTTAATACATTAATTGTGCACAGTTTTTTAAGTTGTTATACAGTTTTTTTTTTAAATCACTCTCCGCTTAACATATTAATGGCGTACAAATTTTTTTAGATGACTTACCGCCTAATTTATAATGGTGCACAATTTTTTTTTAAATCACTCACCGCCTAATATATTAACGCTGCACAATTTTTTTTAAAATCACTCACCGCCTAATATATTAACGGTGCACAATTTTTTTTAAATCACTCACCACCTAATATATTAACGGTGCACAATTTTTTTTAAAATCACTCACCACTTAATGGCGTACAAATTTTTTTAGATCACTTACCGCCTAATCTATAATGGTGCACAATTTTTTTTAAAATCACTTACCGCCTAATCTATAATGATGCACAATTTTTTTTAAAATCACTCACCGCCTAATATATTAACGGTGCACAATTTTTTTTAAATCACTCACCACCTAATATATTAACGGTGCACAATTATTTTTAAATCACTCACCACCTAATATATAACGGTACACATTTTTTTTTAAAATCACTCACCACCTAACCTAATATATAACAGTGCACAATTTTTTTAAAATCACTCACCGCCTAATATATTAACGGTTCACTCACCGCCTAATATATTAACTATGCACAATTTTTTTAAAATCACTCACCACCTAACATATTAACAGTGCACAATTTATTTTTTAAATCTGTCACCGCCTAACATATTAACCATGCACAATTTTTTTTTTAAATTAGTCATTGCCTAACACATTAACGGTGCACAATTTTTTAAGTTACTACTTTTTTAAAATAGTTGGGTGAACAAAGGCTGAATGTTATGGCAATTGAAACATGGAGCATAATTGGAGATAAAGGGAGGGAAATGAGGGTAAAATTTAAAGAGATTGTTCCAATAGCCTTTGAATGGAGAAGATTATTCAAATCTTCACCATGAAATAGGTTGAGAATGCTTGCTAAGGGTGTCATTCATATATCATGACATCCTCAAGTAAAAGATGGAGGGCTGTGGTTAAAAGTCCTCTTTTTTATCTTGAGGAAATACTTTGGAAGTTGGATCTAGCAAAAGGGATTCCTTCAATTTCTGAGCTTAAAATAAGTTCATTACTTGGACACATTTCTTTGTTTACCCTAACAGACATAGAAATGGAAAACAAGAAATCATTCTATTTATAAAGGAAGTTAATGCGATATTTGGCTCTTCTTCCAACCAAATGATATGTCAAAGTTCTCATAGCATACCTTTTTTAAATGTGTAATAAATTAACCATGCACAATTTTTTAAGCTCTTAGAGCAAGGCCCCATGCAGAATCTTCACCATGAAATAAGTCAAGAATGCTTGCTAAGAGTGTCATTCATATATCATGGCATCCACAAGCAAAAGATGGAAAATGGTTGAAACTAAAGGAGGAGGTGGTATTTGTAGCGAACTGTGAAGCTGATTGTGTTTATGAAATGTGTGTATATGATCCTCAACAAGATGCATGGAGGACAAATGGGTGGTATTCTTACAAATTCAGGATCTCCAACTTTTCTTGTTGCCAACCGAGGTTGATTCCTATACAGAAAGAGAGAATTATGACCTATGATTCTCCTTCTAACACTTGGTTGCGAGTATTTTAGTTAGGTTATTGACTATTTAGTAGTTAGTCAAATAATAGTATCAATATTTTATAACTTTCCTTTTACTTTAAAATAAAATAAAAAATTTATATTTTAATGTGAATATTTACATGAGTTTATATTATAAAATATAGACATGCTAGTTTAAAATCAAACTTTGTTGTCTTCCATTTTAAGTTTTGTGTGAAAAAGGGCTACTAAATTTATCTATTTTTTTATTATATATTATTATAAATTTTTATATCTATCTTTGATTAGCGGAAATGGCAAACTTCATATATATGACATTGTGTTTCCAGAATCTCCTTGATAAGGATATACATACTTTGTTGGAGGGGATATCAATACATTAAGAACACAATTATTTTAGCAGCTGAGGAGGATATGTATACTTTGATGTAGAGGGAAAAAAGTGAGTGTCTCTTCCTCTTATAGAGCGATCGTGGAAATATTTTACTAAAACTATTTTTCTTGATGCACAGGGTTATGTGATAAATATAGACAACATTAAAGTCTTTAATACAAAGACTCAAGTATGGAGTGAGTTAAAGGTTAAACAAACATGGTATGTAGGTTATCCCATAGTTGCTTTTGGGGATTTAGATTCATTATAAAGAGATAGAGTCATGAAATACAATTCAAGTAAAAATATGTAGGTGGATTGGAGATTTACCAAAATTCCTTATTAAGGTTTATTGGACTACAGTTTGAAATGATAAAAAAAAAATTGAGTAGTTGTGTGGATAAAACAGGTGTGAGAATTTGCTTAATATGTGTGGAGGTGGAGGTGGAGGTGGAGGTGGTGGATAACGAGACTCCTCTAAATGAATTCTCATATTGGCTTTGTCTATTTTGCTTGTTTATGTTGAAGATAAGGATAAACCCAGGAGTGGTTCATTCCTGATGTGTATTGGAAAATTAGATGATTTTTTTTTTGTATTGAAATAATGCAAAAGAATACAAATAAAGAGGTGGCAATGAGATATCGCAGTAAAACAAAACCTAAATAGCAACTTTCAGAGTCCCAAATACATAGAGCAACTTACAAAACATATGAGAAATACATGTCTTTACTACAACAATATAGCAACATACAGAGTTACAACTTACAAGACAATGATGCTTGATATCATTCAATCTAGTTTTTTTAAAATGTAGCGTCATCAAATGTCTAGGAATTAGAGAGGTTGCATCTATTTTTCTCTTTAATTTTGATAGTCTTTGTCTCTGTGGTGGACATACGTAGTAGGGTCCGGTATCTAGTTCAAATTTGTGACTAGAGGTTTGTGAGTCCCAAAATTGCACTGGTGTTCTGCAGGATGTAGGATCATTGGCGTAATGTAAGTTCTTTTAGATTGAAATATTTGTTTGCATGGGAAAAATATATTGTTTACTTAAAGATATGTAATAAGTGTTATTGAAAATCCAATATTGACAAGAAGCACTAGCTAGGAATGCATCATTTCATAATAGCTTTCATTGGGTGCAATTGCAGTTAAGCTTTGAGAATTTGGCAAGTAGTATTAAGGTACCTTTTTGTTTGCATTGTTAAATTACTGTGTTGTGTAAGAGCGTTTAGGTAATTAAGAGGATGTTCTTGGAAATACAATTTCTATGTTTCATTTTATCTGTTAATTCGTTATAAATTTGTAACATTTTATAATTCTTTTTTCTGTATATCTACTTTAGCTAGGGTTTCTCCATTTTTGTGTTACTTTTGATGTCTACTAATTTTCTTTTGAAAATATTGTCATGTTTGTATTACGGTTTCCCCATTTTCTCTCTATATCTAGTTCAACTTGGGTTTCTCCATTTTTATAGACCTTTTCTGCTTTTACTTTTAATTTTAATGAAGGTTGGTTTTTCTTTCTCTGGATTTCCAGGTTGGAAGAGATTTCAAGGGGTATATTTGACCGTGAACATAGAGGTCTATAAACAATGAGGCTTACAGGTTTGAGAAATTTGTTTGGTAAGAAGTTTTTGTTTTTAGATCTATGATTTCAGTTTTTTCCTTTAGAGGTCTCACACTATATATCTAGTTTTATCTAGGATTTCTCCATTTTCTCTCTATATCTATTGGACACATAGTTTGTTGATTGGTTTTTATCTCTTATGGTCTTCTTCTTGCTTTATATATCTAGTCAGATTATGGTTGTCAATTTTCTCTATATATCTAGTTTGGATATCTTGTTCCATGAGGATTTCTCAACTTCTTTTGATCTTTATTCCTTTTGTTTCTTGTTTTTCTCATTCATGCAATATATAATAATTTTGGTTTGTTGATTTTTTTAATCTCTTTCAGTCTTCTTTTTTCTCTGTATATCTATCTGGGTTAGGCTTTTTCCATTTTCTATGCATATCTTGTTCAATTAGGCTCAAAAATGAATTAGGAGTCAATGGGGTAAGGAGTACCCAAAATGCACATGGAATCGAGGTTTGATTTCATAATAAATACAAAAGGTCACCTAATTTGAAATAGGGCCTATGTATTCAAGAGGAGATAAATGATTAAAATAATTAAAGGGGTCCTCATAGAGATTCAATGAAATTGAATTAATAAATGGCGTATATTTTAAAATGAATGAATGAATTAGTTAATTAAATGCAATTGGAGGAAATAATTAAAGGGCACACCCATAATTAAAGGGGCCTCTTGTATAATAAGTTAATAAAGGAAAAACATTTAATTATTAATCAATTAAATGCAATTGGAGGAAATAATTAAAGAGGTACACCCATAATTAAAGGAGCATCTTGTATATTAAGTTAATAAAGGGAAAATATTTAATTATTAATCAATTAATGCATATAAAAAAGGCCAATTAATGCATGGAAAACCCAAAAAAGACTAAAATTTTACCACTCATATGTTAGGATGCTACATTTAGCCTCCACTTTAGTTGTAGTACGAACTTGCTTCATACTCACTGTAAAGTAGGACCGAAGAGTAGGAAAGAGCCTCTTATCAAGGTCAAAGAGATAATGAACACACCAAGCTTCTAAATGACTTAGGTCCTTATCATTTCAAGGCCGTGACAAAATAAAAATCCATACAACAAGAGAGAAAGAACATGACTAAACTAAACTACTAAGGTTTAAATTACTATGAGCATGACCTCTAACCTCTTTGTGAGAGCTGCTAGTAACTCAATCTATAGCTTCGCCACCTATCACTTGCACATAGAAAATGAGAAAATTATTGGGGAAAGGGGTTTAGCCTAGGAAAATCCTATTTAGCAATTAACCTTGAAATTAAATTGAAATTGTATAAACAAAAAATTGTATTGTTAGTAGCATATGCTTGATAAAAAATTATACTTTCATAACTATTGAATTTCTCATGAAGATTCTTGCAATGTTGTGATGACTTTGGATTTAAGATAGGAATATCGTGGATGCCTACACAAATGCCTTGGTCTTGAATTTACTCCTTATCTTTTGTGCTTGTTGTTTGAATATCAATGTGAATAAATTACCTTAATAACTTATTTGAGTCGATTTAATTGAATTCCTTTACTCTAAGTGCGCTTGATTGAATTAGTGGATTAATAGAATTGATTGGATTCCAAAATGAGGGAGGTAGACTTGCTTTTATACCTCTCCAATCCATTTAAGGAATCAAACATGAAGAGGGATAAGGAGGATTTGAATATCCTACTAAAACCCCAAGACCTTTCTCCAATTTAAATTTGGGCCACATTTAAGTGGAACGGGGCGCCCCCTAAGGTATGGGGCAATATATTTTTCCATGTGCTTTATGGGCACCCCGTTATAACCAATCTAGAGTCAAAATTAAATTAGAAGTCAAAAGGGGTATGCGAATATCCAAAATGCACATGAAATCGAGGTTTGAATTCAAAATAAATACAAAAGGCCACTAAATTTGAAATAGGGCCCATGTATAGAAGAGGGGATAAATAATTGAAATAATTAAAGGGATGTGTCATAATTAAAGGGACACGCCATAATTAAAGTAATACTCATAGAGATTCAATGACGTTGCATTAATAAAGGGCTTCTATTTTTAATTAATTAATTAAATATAATTGGAGGAAATAACTAAAGGTGCATACCCATAATGAAAGGGGATTCTTGTAAATTAAGTTAATATAGGGTAATATTTAAGCATTAGTTAATTAAATGTATATAAAAGAGGCCAATTAATGCATTAAAGCCTTGGATGCTAAAATAGGGTGTAGGATAGTGCTTACATTTTAAGATGCTACATTTAGCCCCCACTTTAGTGGGAGTATGAAAGTGCTTCATACTCACAGTAAAGTAGACCAAAGAATAGGAAAAAGGCACTTATGAAGGTCAAGGAGACAAGGAACACTCCAAGCCCCCAAATGAATTAGGTCCTTATAATTCTAAAACCAAGACAAAAGAAACATCCATATGACAAGAGAGAAAGAACATAACCAAACTAGCCTAGTAAGGTTAAACTTATTGTGGATCATGCTAAGAGGGAGAAGGAGAAATGAAAAAGATAGATTTGATGGTCTAGCAAGTTGTGTTATGCCAGTCAACCTATCCCAAGGATAACCAAGTAAAGCATTATATGCAAGGAGATCTATGAAAATAAGATTTACCCAAGGAAAAATGTTTTTTTTTTCCAAAGGGATCCGCTAAGAAAATGGTGCAAAAGGATTTCCCCAAGGAAATCATTTTCTCCAAAGGATTATGCTAATGGGTGATTACAAATTGAAGAAGGTAGTGTTTTCTAAGTAATCTAAAAATTTTAACAGTAAAATTAGATTTTTGGTGTGCGCAAAATTTATAACAAAGAGTGGAGTGTTTGCCCCCACGTTAACAAATTGTATATTCCTTAATAGGAGAAATAGCTTTGATGAAGGGTGCTCTCCTTAATCAACCACACACACACAACACAAAAGACAAATAAATAGAAAATTGCAAGAACATAGCAATGGTAAGAATAGAAACACTTGCTTTCTATTATCTTCAAGGAAATGACTTTACAATAATAATAATAAAAAGTGACATGCTATAGCCACATGGGCATTTTCATTACAGTAATCTGCAAGACAGAGCCACAATCTACACTTCTAGAATTGAACCCTAAAATCCCCCTTTAGCCCTATTTAAGTAGCACAATTAACCACCTTAGAATATTATGGAAAGTGAAATTTTCTCATTTTGGCACCCAGCGGTTCAATTTCCTGTCTTAAGTGATTTTTCTCTCTTCCTTTTGTATTAAAACTCGAGTCCTAATGGCCCAACTTCCAAAACCATAACTTGTGAACTGTTGACTTGATTGGCTATTATAGCCCCATTTTGGAAATCCCACAAAGCATTAGATACAACCTTGGGTTCTCAAAATTTTAGCCAATCAAAGTTTGACCCCCTTTTGGAGCCTCTAAAGCCTTCAAAAATGAGTTCAAAGTTTTTGTACCACCTCACCAAAATAAAAAATTAATTATTTAACATTAGACTTGATCTTGCCATGAAACTTTACTGAAAGACTTATATATCCAAAATGAGCCTCCAAGGAAGTAATTAGAATAATTCATGGGGTGCCAGCAAGAAGTTGAGTCCACTTTTTGGGCAAAAAGTGGAAGTGTTTTCACTTTTTTTCAAATTTTCTGTCAATTTATGTCAAAATTTGAGGCAGTTAGAGATTGAATCTATAAACACTTCACTAATAGAAAATGTAGTGCTCGGAGTCTACTTTTCCAATATGTAATTTATTTAAATACCCACATGGTAGAAAGTTTTTTTACTAGGCATGTTTAAAAACTAATTTTTCAAAATGCCTCTCTCAAGACCATACCACACGTGTACGACCACCATATTTTGACCTATATAAATGATTTTTTGTGAATCCTTCTAGGAAAAGATACCTAAGACACCAAAGATTGATGAGAATATTTTTGCCTTTTTTAACTGAATATTTTATTTTTAATTGACTATAAAATATATTTTTGAAACGTCTTGTGTACGACCACCATAATTTGATGACAAATTCACATTTTTTCAAAATTCTTTTTTTTTTAAATTCAAGAAAATTCTATGTAGATTGATGTCATATAAATTATTTTTAAAAAAATGTAAAAACAAAAAAGTTATTAAAGTTTTAGTGAACCTTACTATTTTAAGTTTAGGTACCACTTTTGATTAATAAATATTGTTAAAATAGTAAAATTGATCATATAAGTATAAAATTTATATTTTAGAAATCTAGACAGTAATTTCTCTAATGGGTTTTCATTTCGTCAAAAAATTTGATAAGGAAGACCCTCAAAAAATTACGGCAAGACAGAAATCTACTATTCAAATGGCTTAGCCATTATTTTTGAGGTACAAGCATAGGCTTGGTCCCACCAAGCTTGTCCTGAATTGAAATCCAATGCAAAGTGTGGCCTTGTAAATTTGAAATTTGAAAAATGGGCACACGTTTAAAAAAGTGTACCCGTTTCTTAAATATAATAAATCGACATCGAAAAATACGTTTCTTAAAATTTAAAAAAAAAAAAATTAAAAAATGGGCACCCGTTTTGAAAAAAAACGTGTACCCATTTTTAAAAATGGGCACCCATTTTTTGAATTTTGGATCGGGTGTCCGAGACTGAGACGGGTGCCCATTTTTTTCAAAAGGGGTGCCTGTTTCTAGTGGCATTGTTTCAAGTCCACAAGACTTCCACGGAATTGGCACCCAAATTCTTGCACTTACCCCATGCTCAAATGAACAAATTAGTAAAACTAGTAAACTTGCCAAAAATAGTAAACCTACCCAAAGATAGCTCTTATTGAAAACTAGACAATATTTTTTGGTGATGCAAGGTTTCTCTAAGACCCTGGATACTCCTACATCAGACACCTGGGGTAATTTGAGAAGTGACCTTGTCACATCTTAGGTGTTCAAAGGAAAACCAAGGTGGTCAACCTCTTTCTTTGATAGTCATGAGGAATCTTCAACGGGTCATCCCTTCTATTTGACCAAGTATTCTTCATATTTCATGTCTCTTGTGCTTCTATCCACATGACTATCCACAATATCCTCTATCTCTTATGTAGTTGAAGTAGGTGCTAGAATATTCCACTACATGCTTTTTTCTATTTCATCTTCCATACTTTCTTCACGATACTCTATCAAATCTGAAATATTGAACACAGGTGAAATATTGAGTTCATTGGGAAACTCTACTTCATAAGCATTTCATGAATCATGCTTCTTCAGGATTTTGCATGGTCCAAATTTCTTTATCTTAAACTTTTTGTATGTTCCCACTGGAAATGTCTCCTTTCTCAAATGAACATAATTTCATCTCCAATCTTAAATTCCTTATGCCTCCTTTTCTGATCTTCCTTAGCCTTAGCCTTGTACTGTATATTCATTTTATTAATATGCTTCCTCACCTCTTCATGCAAATTCTTCAAGTGTTCTACAAAGTCTTCAACTTCAGCACTACTCTTTTCTCCATTGTCCAACTTCCTTAATTATGAAGCATTTCCAAGACTACTTCCATATTCAATCTAGAATGGTGATTTACTAGTTCTTTTAGTGACAAAATTATTGTATGCAAATTTTGCCTATGGTAAAATCAAATCCATCACTTTGGTTTATATCCAACTAAGCATCTCAACAAATTTCCCAAACTCCTATTCACCACTTCTATCTATCCATTAGTCTGTGGATGGTGTGTTGAGATGAAATTTAAATATATCTTTAGATTTTTCCACAACCTCCTCCAAAAATACCTAATAAACTTAGTATCTTGATCTGAAACAATGCTTTTGGGCAGAACATATACTCTCACCATTTTGTGAAAAATAATTTTTCCACATGAACAATATCATTACTCTTTCTACAAGGAATGAAATGTGCCATCTTTGAGAACATGTATACCACCATAAAAGGGAATCATACACTCTTTGATTCCTTGGTAAACCAATAAAAAATTCCATACTAATATCCTCCCATGACCTCTCTGGTATAGGCAATGGCTGATGTAACCCTGTATTTTGGATGGTCCCTTTTGCCATCTAACATATTCTACAACTCTGCACAAACTTCTTAACATCTTTTTTAAATTGAAGCCAATAGTAATTATCACTAACCAGAGCAATGGTTTTACCTCAACCAAAGTGTACAGTTGATCCTCGACTATGCTTCTCTTTGATTAGGTTCTCCCTCATGAAACTATTTGGAACGAACAATGGGTTACCATTGAATAACATATTGTCCTAGATTATGAAATCCAATCACCTGGTCCTGTCAAGAGTGACAGGGTTCTGTGCAAACTCTCTTGGATTTTCCAAAATCATAATCCTTGGGATACAAACTCTTGAGTACCTTGAACCCAACAACTTCAATATACATCTCTATCAACAAATTTATGCCTCCTATTCAGATCCTTTGCAACCCTATTAGACTTTCCACTCTTGTGCTTCAAAAAAAATGTGTAACTTTGCAAAAAATCAACCCAACAACTTCAATATACATCTCTATCAACAAATTTATGCCTCCTATTTAGATCCTTTGCAACCCTATTAGACTTTCCACTCTTGTGCTTCAAAAAAAATGTGTAACTTTGCAAAAACTCAACCCATTTTAAATGCCTTTGATTCAACTTACCTTGGTTATTCAAATACCGTAAATCTTGATGATTAGTTAACAAAACAAATTCCTTAGGAAAAAGATAATGTCCACTTTTTCAATGCCTAAACTATAGCATACAAATCTTTATCATAAACATAATATTTTCTTTTGGCATCATTCAACTTATCACTAAAATATGCAATGGTTTTACCTTCCTAACTCAAAATAGCTCCAATAGTATTGCCACTCGCATCACAGTCTACTTGAAATACCTTATTAAAATCTAGAAGTACCAAAATAGGTTGCTCATTAACTTTTCTCTTCAACAAATCAAAACTCTTTGCTGCTCCCACAGTCCTTTTAAACTCTTTTCTATCCCCTCTCATAGTTTTACTTAAGGGTCCACATATACTACTGAAATTCTTGATAAAAATTCTATAAAATCTATCCAAACCATGAAAATATATTACCTCAGTAGCAATCCTTAGAGTAGGTCATTCAAGAATAGCCTTCACTTTCTCTAGGTCCATTTTAAGACCATCTTCTAAGATAAAAAATCCCAGGTAGACTAACTCCTTCACAAAATTGAACTTCTTCAAGTTGATCAACAACTTTTATTCCCTTAAATTCTCCAAGACTCTCTAAATATGCATAATCTGGTCTTCCAACGTCTTATTGAAGATCAAAATATCATCCAAGTAAATAATTACAAACTTACTAAAAAATTCTTTCAATACCTCGTTCATGAACCACATGAATTTTCTCGGTGCATTGGTTAGTCCAAAAAGAATGACTAACCACTCATACAAGTCTTCCTTTGTCTTGAAGTTTGTCTTCCATTCATCTCCTTCTCTAATCTGAATTTGGTGATATCCACTCTTCATATCTATCTTTGTGAAGTACTCAACTTCACTTGAACAATTTGTAATGTTATCCATCCTTGGCAAGGGAAACTTATACTTGATAGTAATCTTATTAACAACCTGAGATCTATAAATATCCTCCATTATCCATTTTTATTTGGTGCTTGTAATATTGGTATAGCACATGGACTCAAACTCTCTCAAATCAACCCCTTCTGCAACAACTCTTGTACTTATCTGTTCAAATCTTAACTCTCTTCTTGATTCATTCTATGGGCTTCCTTATTTGGAAAACTGGATCCAGGAATCAAGACCATTTTATGATTGATATTTCTTATTGGTGGAAATCCATCTAATACAATATCCTAAAAATCATCCAAAAAATCTACAACTTCCACATGTACATCTTCTACTTCCTCTTTATCAACTTTTGGAATTAAATGAAAACACATATGCTCATGCTTCATGCCTTTGAGAAAATTACTTCCATCAACTAAATATATTGTTACATTACTACATACATTTTCCTTTGGTTTCTTCAATGGCTTCAGCTTGTGTTGGACTTCGTGCTTTTTCAAGGAATAGGTATTTTCATACTCATCATGTACTCTATGAATATCAAATTTCCATTTTCTCCCTAATAATAGATGACAAAAATCTATAGGCATAATATCACACAATACCTCATCATGATAGTTTCCAATTTTGAACATTGTCAGACACTATTCATTGACCAAATCCTTGTGATCCTTCTGCAACCAAGAAATCTGGAAGGGATTTAGACGCTTTCTCCTCTCTATCTTCAATTTTTAAACCATTTCCTCTGAAATAAGGTTATAAGTACTACAACTATAAATAATTACATCGCATACTTATTACACTTACACCTTGTGCGAAACAACTTCTTCCTTTTCTCAGGTTCCTTCTCATCATTTATCAAGGTTCTTCTGGTAACAAGGACCTCTCCTCTTTCAGCATCTTCATCTACATGTGTGACCCATGCATTTTCATTTGGTATTCAATTTTTTCTCTATTTATATTGGGGACACTCATAAACTCTATACCATTCTTCTCCGCAATGGAAACATGTCCCACAAAAACCTCCTCTTCCTGGTCCTTTCCCTCTTCCTCTTCCTCTCTGATCTCTATTATTTTGATCATGAGGGTTATAGAAATTATTTCCCCTCTGATTCTAACTACTAATAGAGTCATCATTCTTCTTTGGATCTTGATTTCAGTCTCCATAAGACTTTCCACTGGGCTTTCCACCACGACCTCTTCCACTTTTCTTGCTCTCAAATTTCTTGTTTAGTTTTTCTTCTACCTTCAAAGAAAATTGATATGTATCTTCAATGTAGACATTCTTAACATTATCAACTCTTCTTGAATACTTTGCCTCAATCCATTTATGCAATGGACAACCTTCTCCATGTTATCTCTAGAATGACCTATTTCGATAAGGACTTGATAGAGCTCTTCATTATATTCCTGGATATATTTTCCTACATGCTTCAACCCTTGTATTTTATTCAATAAATCAAGCTCAGAGTCAACAAGAATGAAATGTCTCTTCAATTTTTCCACCATCTAATCCCATCTTTATATAATCTCCTTCCCCTTTCTATTTCTCTCCAACTGAACTTCTTTCCACCAAATTTTTTCATTGCCTTTCAACTTGGCCTTTACGAATCTAACCCTCTCAAGATCTTCTATTTCCTCATACTAAAGTATTATTCCATATCATTGGTCCAATCAATCAACTCTTCTAGATTAAGATTTCAAGAAAACATAGAAACTTCAATATTTTCTCTCTTACCATTCCTTGAAATGGCCCTCCAAAACCTAGCTTCATCAGGATCCATAACCATTTATTTATCTCTTCAAACTATCCTTCTTCATATTCATCCCCACTTTCATCTCTTTTCCTAATATTATCTCATCTACACAACTCCTTTTGTAGTGCTTTCACTTGCCTCTAGAGGGCTCTAAATATCTCTTATGTCGCACCTGTGACTCTTCCACTATGGTTCCTTCATGGAGGCATATTTTGTACTTATCTCTCAGACCCACAACCATAGTCCTGGTGCAAACTGCCTTATGTTCGATGATCTATCCACACACTCAAGAACTTCAACTCTAATACTACTTGATGAAGAGTGCTCCCCTTATTCAATAAAACACACACAACACAACAGAGAAATAAATAGAAAATTGCAAGAACATAACAATGGTAAGAATATAAACACTTTCTTTATAGTATCTTCAATTACAATAATCAGAAAAGTGACATGTTGCAGCTACATGGGCATTTTCATTAAAATAATTTGCAAGACAGAGCCATAGTCTACACTTCTAGAACTGAACCCTAAAATCCCCCTTTATCCCTATTTAAGTAGCACAATTAACTACCTTAGAATATTCTGGAAAGTGAATTTATCCCATTTTGGCGCCCAATGGTTCAATTTCCTGCCTTAAGTGATTTTTCTCTTTCTTTTTTATTAAAACTGGAGTCCTGATGGCCCAACTTCCTAAAACCATAACTTGTGAGCTATTGAATTGATTGGCTGTTATACCCCATTTTAGAAATCCCACAATGTGCTCTACAGCCATGGTCTCACAAAGTGCTAGGTTATTAAAGTTTGACCCCCTTTCAGGGCCTCTAAAGCCTTCCCACCCTACCAAAATAGAAAATTCAATATCTTTAATACCTGACTTGATCTTTCCATGAAACTTCATCAAAAAAAATATACATCCAAAATGAACCCCTAGGGAAGTAATTGGAACAATCTATGCTCAAATGAATAACTTACTAAAATTAGTAAAATTTCCTTAAATAATAACCCCACCCAAAGGTAGCCCTTATTGAAAAATAGACAATATTTTTGGGTGATACAAGATTTCTCTTACACCCTGGATGCTCTTGCATCAAGCTTTAAGGTAGCATACATGCATCCAAAAGACAATCAAATTTCCACTCTGACATTCTCCTAAACAAGGACAAATTAAGAGAAATAAACACATGATGAAGAAAGCACATAACGAATGTACTAACTCTAGGATTAGTATGTATATGTGATAACTCATGTATATCAATAATAACCATAATTAATTGACCTAATTACCCAAAGTCATTATAACTATGAGAACAATGGAAGAAGAGAACATAAGAATACAGAAAAAAAAGTCTTTTTGGGTCAATTTTGTGGAGACCAAAAAGAATGACGGCTGCTACAAGGTTTATTTAAATAAATATAACAATAGAGAAACAAGGGCTGTTTAAATAAATCTAATAATAACATATTAAAAACAAGCATCACATCACAGGTAAGCACACGATGAACAAGAAAACAAAAAATAATCCAAAATGTGATGAAAGAAAATAGGTGCAAGAGGCAATCACTAGGATGAAAGGAAAAAATAAGAGGATTGCACCTAAATTGATCTCATGCATGTTGGAAGGGATATGAAGGGTATGTGCAGGATCATGAGGGGCCAAAAGTGGCAATGGGAAAAAAATGTGTTTTCTATCCTGTCAAGCACGCCAAAATCCACTTTGAATTTTTGTATAGGTTGAACAAAATTTAAATTTGGTTTGGTAATACCAAACCAAATCGTATATCTGTTAATAATAGATATCCATTCTAAATCGAATATCCATTTTGAAAAAAAATTAAAAACACATTTTAGTAAAAATGGGCATAACTTTTGTGTTTCTTTTCAAAATTTTGATTTTTTACAAGCATTCGAAAGGTGATTTAGAGACCTATAATATAAAGAATAAGGTAATTTTATTAGGTTATAGACCAAAATTTAATTATAATCATTTAAAATTAATCCTTAATTTTGAAACTTGTAATCACAACTTTTGCATACAAAATCACTTTTTTTTAGCTCAATTTTGCTCCCATGAGAATTGAACTAGTTAAAAAGTAGTAAATAATGAAAAACTTATCTTTTTTATACTACTGAGACTTTAAAAAATCATAAATTGTTATATAAGGTTCCCTTGTTTTCTTTGATCCTTCGCACAACATTTACCAAGATGAACTAAGTGAAAATATCTCTCTCTCTCTCTCTCTCTCTCTCTCTCTCTCTCTCTCTCTCTCTATTCTTCTCTTAATATCTCTATCTATTCTTCTCTCTTTACATACCCCTACATGAGAGAGAGAATAATGGGAAGAGAAGGACATAGAGGGAGATACATCTAAATATGGAGAGATAGAGATAGGGAGGGAGACATAGGGTCTTTGTGTGTATGAGTGACAGAGATAAAGAGATAGAGATATGTAGGGATAAAGATATAGATAAAATAAGGGAGAGGGAAGAAGATAAGTAGAGACATAAGCCCCTCCCTCTTCCCCCTCTACCTATACATATACCTATTTATTACTTCTCTTTTGCCTCCTTTATTTCTCACTCTTTCCCCCTTTATCTATATCTCCCTATAGATATATCTCCATGTCTATCTATATCTCAATATCTCCAACTCTCTCTTATTCACTCCATCTCTCCCTCTACCTATCCTAATCAAACAATTTTTTTCTATCCATATCTATATCAGCCTCCATTTCTCTATCTCTATCTCTCCTTATCCGTATGTATTTCTATATCTCTCTCTATAAATATATCTCTTTGTAGACAAAAAAAATTGTCATGTCGCCAACCTCCAAAAATTTTACTAATGTTCATCTTAATTAATTTTAAATAATCTTTATTATTCAATTAATTTGTGTCATTCTTCCTAATTTAAATTTCAAATTCATTATTTCCCTGCAATTCAAATAATTGATTAATTTAAATTAACCATTCAATCATTTAAATTTTTTATTAATATTCTTTATAGATTCTCTAATTATTCTTATAAATATTAATTAAATAATATTAATTATTTAAATAATCTCTTTCTCTAAGTTTAATATATTCTTTACTATTTTTTATCACCACAATTAAGTGATAATTTTGATTACTTAACTTTGTCTTCTAAAATTAAATAAATCGCCAATTTATTTAATTTTCCACTTCCCCAATGTGAACTAATTCTTCTGAAATAAAATGATTAAATTTTATTTATTCCTCTCATGTGCAATTAAATACATTTTCAATTTATTTAATGTTAATTATTCCTCCAGTTCCGCCTCTTTTAATTGCCACTGACTAACAATTCTTCTTTTCATTCAATATAGTCTGATTAATTAATCAATTTAGTCTTCTCAGTCATGCAATCAATTTTCTTATCAATCTATCTAGTCTACTCTCAATCAGCCAGCTTAACTATCCAATCAATTCTATCATACAATCACTCATCATCTATTCAATCAAGCTTATTCATCTGATCAATCAATCTCATTTATCTATCCAATCAACCTAGGTCTGGTTGAAGTATAAAATTCTATATAATGAGGCTTAATTCTTATAATTCAACAACCACAATTCATGAATTTTCATTTTTTCATATTTGAGTGAATATGAGAGCCAACATTACATTGAGAAAGAGAAGCAAGGGAGAGCTTATTGGTTCGAATGTTTGCATTTTCATGGAATTGTTTATTTTATGACGCATTCAATTATGTGTATATCTTTTGAATGGGTGTAGGATTGTAATGATAATCCTAAAAGATAATATTTTTTCATTAGTATATACAAGGGAAACAGTTTTTGAGCTATTGGTAACATGATCACTGAGTGACAGCAAACATAGGTCACTGGAACAGACAAGTGCAGAGATCACCAAAAGTGTATTAGCACAATGATCACCGATAGATATTTTATAGTGAACACTGAGAGCACAGTTTACATAGTAACCTAGCAGAGCAGTTCACAGAGTAAACCGACACTCAGTGTATAGAGCAACCCAAGAAACAGATTTTCTACAGAGACATCACCGAGGAAAGACTACAGAGAAACCCAAGCACCAGTCTACCGAGAGACAACTTTATTTTTGAGAAATATGGATCTGAGTTACACGTCAGATAAAACACTTGAGTTTTATATTTAGCTTTATGCTTATCTTTAAAACCATTTCTTGAGGGACAAGTAAAGCATATGTAATTTTTTTAATCAATTTAATTGGTTGTAAACATGAAAACTAGGAGATCAAGATCAAGTTGTAAACCTTTGATCATAGAGTTTTTATTGTAAAGTGTGAAACCTAAATAGGTCAATACATTGTATAAATAGATGTAGAAATTAATCATACAATGATGATAGTAGCCCTAGGAGACATTTATGGATCATACAAAGATTTTTATGCAGAAGGACACAAAAGACAATTCAGTTATGAAGAACAAGATTCAAGGCTACTGAGCAGAACAAAGGTATTAATTAATAACTATAGGTGATACATATACATTGTGTACTTAAAGGATTTGTATTCAGAAGTTCAAGATTGCATACCATCAAGTAAACAAGTATTTTTTACTACTCTCTAACAATTGTAGAAAATAGAAGAAATCCTTTAAGAAGGTGGACTTAACAGTCTTTATGTAAATCTCTTAACTGAGTGCACACTTAACAGTGTTGTTATATCTCTTAACAAATTAGAACTTAACAAGTCTCAAATGTTACTCCTAACAGGGTAAGATCATCAGAAGTGATCACACTTGTAGCATTAATCGGCACCTTCCATTCTACATATAGTGAAGCTTTGTGGGTTTCGTCCCCACCGCAATTTTTACCTTCTAATGGGGGTTTTATGCGTTACCAATTCTTGTGTCATGTGTACTTACATTTCATGAATGTTTACATGCAATTGAGTTTATGTTTTGATATTACATGCATAAGGTAGAATAGCATCAATGGTCGGTAAAGAAAGAACAGATAATTAAGGGTTAATTGATAATAAAAAATTAAGGGTATTGATTCACCCCTCCCCTCTTAATACACACCATTCCATTATTCCAACAATTGGTATCAGAGCTAGATCTCTTATTTGGAAAAGTTTAAATCACTTGATAGAAAATATCATACAATAGAAAGGTACAAGCTTGATAAGAATATTGAGAAAAAAAAGTACAAATACAAATCTTCTATGAGAAATACAAACAAGAAAGAATCAAGATGAGAGAGCTACTGGATGAAAGAAAATTTATGGCATCTCGCTGCAATGAAACAAACTATCATGAAGAAGAGATACCTGATTTATTTGAGTCATCAGGATCTACATCTAGCAATACATCAAACATATCTGAAGGAAGCATTACAAGTCTGAATGAAATCAATCAGCATCTGACAAAACAAGTAAAGGTACTGCAAATCTCTCAAGAGACACAGATGGTAAGGATGATTGATGATATGAATAATTATAGACAAGATGAACAAGAAATAACATTACCTATTGATGACAGGAGAAAGATCACTAGGAAGCTACAAGAGAGAGAGAGAGAGAGAGAGAGAGAGAGAGAGAGAGAGAGAGACTTGTTGAACATCATCATGAAATCACCAATCAAATAGTTCTTATGAGTCATGAGGAAAAAAAAGTAAACATATAACTCAATGGGAAATTAGAAGTTATTGGTGAGCTAAGAGAATAAAATGAGAGACTAAATCATGAAGAAAGGATTCAACAACAGCACAATGATATGATCACGAAAGCTAAAGAAAGCACAAAAAGAATGGATGATTTTCTGGATGGACAAAGAAGACTCAACAACAATACCAGTCTAGGGTATACCGAGCATGGAGAATCATCAAACCAAGCTGGTAAAAAAGATGTCTACACAAATCCAAGACCAAGGAAGCAGTCATGCAATCACTGTGGAAAACCAGGCCACACATCAAATGTTTGCAGAGCAAAGATAAAGGTATTCCTAAATCCACATCTACATTCATAGGTAAATGTTATAACTGTAACAAGCATGGACACAAAGCACATGAATGCAAATCTAAGGTGAAACAACCAAATAAGGAATCCTAAATGGAAAAATATTTTTCTACTTGCAAAATGCATGGGAACACATCTCTTGAATGTAGGAAGAAGAAAAAGCAAGCATGGAAGCCAAAATAACAAGAAAATGCTTATCAACCAAGAAGAGTTGGTAACTCATATGTTTGGGATTACAACACATGGAAACATTGCACATCATGTGGTAGATATGGAGACAGGTGCAAATAGCATGAGGAAATGGACAAGAAAGTCTATGAATTGGGCTAAATCTAGAATGGCATGCTTACACTATCATAAGGTCAGTCATCTAAGAAAGGACTACAGAGACCAAGTGACAGAGACAAGCACTTTTTATAATGCGAACACTATTGAAGATATTAGGAGAATGAGAAATCAAATGTGGAGGAAAGATACAAGAAAAGATGATGTTGGACTGAGCACCACAGTTGGTGACACCTCAGCCAATGGATCTAGTGATATCACTACCCCCACCTATGTAGAACAAGTAAGTATGGAACTGCACTATAAAAAGCTATATTTTACATCAGTTCCAATATACATTGATAATATGCCAAATTAGCATGAATGAAGATGCACTATGGTATTACTTGTTGTGAATTTGTGAATCCAATCTTGTCGGTCTATACACACAAAGAATCATCGGTGTACATACAAAAGCCAAGTTGTCAATGTAAATCAAGCATCATCAGTAACCATGTAAAAATATAATGAAGTCTTCACTACATAAAGAGCTCCATCGGTGAACATGTGAAAGTTCAATTGAATTGACACTTACCCTGAGCAGTGTATACTCACCGAGTCAAAAATTTTGCGTGATGACCGAGTGACTTTGTCTTCGACCACCGAGAAGTAGGTAAAGCATTTATTGCACCACTTAGGGCATCATCTTTAAAAGGGTGACAGAAATCTCATTCATTCACCAAGTGTTTAAGAGTGAAGAGTAGAGTACAGCATAGCAAAGAAAAGTGAAGTAGAGCGAAGCAAAGTGACCAACAATGACCAAATTGCAAAGAGATTCACAAGCACATTCACAACTACTTCTACAGATTCATAGCAGCTACAATAGATCAAGTGAGTAACTAAGACTCACTGAGAAAATAGATTATTTATGGAGAAAGCCCTAATTTCAAGAAACACGGCAACCACATCACGCAATTCCAAAATCAAGAATGCAAAGGACAAGAAGGTCAACCTAATCAAGAACTCTACCTATGAAGAGCCCAAGTACAAATTGTGCCTAGAGGTTGCTTCACAACCTGACAATATTGGAGCATTCTCAAGCATACCTCCTAGGGTTTTTCTAGTCAAGGATGTCTGAGCTTATATCCACTGCAAAGTTGTAGAAATCAGAGATCTTGAAGTTGAAGAAGCTTACAAGAAGCTTTGCACAGTTGGAAACATTAAGGATGAACACAAGCATATAGAGGTAAAAGGGTTAAAAAATGCCCTAATGTTCCCAAAAGAATTTAAAACCAAGTGGACTCGGATAGTTCTTAGCAGATTACATGAAAGGAAAATGTGGTTGGACAAGCCAAAACCAATCACTAAAGATGTTATTCACGCTGCTACAGGTTATCCTATAACCGACAAGGTCAGAGCCCTAAAACATCCTTCTCACCCTGACATTGAGAAATTAACAGGTGCAGTATGGGGTGGCAGAGGTTTGAAGGTGAACTCAATCATTGATCCTAAAATAAATTTTGGTGCATGCGTACTTGGATAAAAAATATACCAAGCCAGCAGAATGAAAAGCATAGAAAGCGGTGCAGTTGACACTGCCTACAAGATTGTGAAGAATGGATTATAGCTGGACCTATCTGAGCTTCTACTAAAGCAACTAGAGGAGAACATGAGGACCATTAGATAAGAAAAAAATAATTCATGTAAGCTCGGTTCACTCCTCATGTGTATATTCTTCTACTTTCAATAATTTTTCCCCTCTATCGGTAATGTCACTTGGGACACTACCCGACCGATAACAGCTCAAATTAGTGAACACATCAACTCACTAGGGGATAATTTTACATCAGTTATGGATGCATATTTCACTAGCTTCAATGATACAATGCAGAGAAGAATGAGGATACCTGAACAACTGGTGGAACAGTATTAAGATGATATATGTTTCATAGTGGATACCGACATCATGTTGATAAAACTAGCTGTACTGAGGAGAGCATGGTTACCTCCATTAGATAATGAGATCAACATTGATCAGGAAACAAATGCTATTGAAGAATTATTGAATGAGGCAGTAGAAAAATCATTACCAATATTTGGCACTTATGAAGAAGCTAACGCCAGAATCAAAATATGCCTAGTAGTGAAGAAAATTGATAGAAAGAAAACTAAAATGGTGAAGACACTTAAGAAGAAGTTGTTGGTAAATGATGAAGAATCAGAACAAAAAGATGACACTGAGGGACAATCTCCCATCGGTGAAGGTGAACAAGTGAGTGATTCTGAGTCAACTAAATCTTATGCACCACCTGCAAAGAAACCAAGAGCTATTGTTGCATCAAGGACTAGGAGTCAGACTTCAAAAGATGCAGATTCACCACCAGTTAAGAAAGGAACAGTGAGGACTTAGAAGAGAAAGCCTCAAACCAGGAAACAAGCATCGAGGAAAAGAAGAAAATACATTAGAGGTAAAGAGGACAAGGATGACACTACATAGGATGAGAGTGAACAAGCACTCCAACCTAAAAATCACAAAGTTCCTAAGACAATTGATGATATTGATGCATCAATCGTCAAGACGGGTAGCATATCAAATGCTAAGATAAGGCAAGGGCTAACCTTATCTCCCGAGGATAAGAAAAATATTGAAGAAGCCATCATCAAGGCAATTATTGCATTCAAATATATACCTGTACAATTTAATAAGATGATGCCACAAGAGCTTAATGACAAAATCTCAGCAAGATGGGCATATGCACTGAATACTGAAAAATAGATAAGGGAAAGATCCCTAGTTACAATTATGCCGCCCGAGTCAAAAGTTGAGGAGATTGATGAAATGATGAAGAAGCATGAAAGAAAATTTTCAGCTAAAATGAGAGCATACAAGGTACTCAAGGGAAAATTAATTGAGATTGATAAATAAAGTGATGAAACTTGGAATAAAATATTCAATCCACCTAAGGATGATTCAATCTCTGAGAAGGTATTAGCTCTTTTTGAGACCCCTCACAATGAAGAGAAAGAGGCCACACTGAGCCTAGAACACATCTTCATAAATGATATTGAGGATGTCAATCTAGTTGATTTGACAACACAGGCAAGCAAGGCCATTGATGACATACCATAGATCTTACAATCATTAAGGGATACTACCGATGACAAAATCAAAGATATAACTATAATAGATATCAATGGAGGTGATCCTGTAGATGAAGTAAAGAATGATGAAGATGTAAATTTTACCACCGATCAAGGAGAAGAAAAGGTAAAGGAAGCATAGGATGCTGCACAGGTCAATATACCAGGAAAAATGCCTTTATTGATACAAGTTATCAATATCATCTTAGATGAAAAGGAGAAGACACCTGACCATGATGCAAGAGTACCCGAGGATAAGGGTGATGGGGAGCATAAAAGCACAAATGATGAACAAAAAGATACAAGTGGAGAAGAAAAAAAAGTGATGCCAAGGATACCAAAGAAGAGAAAGCTGCAAAAAAATATAAGGTTGATGTAGAGACATCTACAAGCAATCAACAGGTGAATACTGAGCAGCAGGATAAGGCACAACACCTTCAAAGCCTTCACCAAGTACATCAGACCAAGCAAAGGAACTTTCTATGGTACTGCATACAACTGCTTCCACTACTCTTGCAAAGAAGAAAAAGAAGAGAACAAATCCAGTAAAATTAGATGAAATCATTGATATACCAGACTGTGATCCCAGAACATTATATCCAGAGTCACTTACAAAGTATGATGAACTTTGTGAAAGAAAGGAAATATAGGACAAGCTCAAAAAGGAGTACATGAACTCACAAGTCCTAGAGAAAACAAAGGAAATACTATTGCAGATTGTACCTGACACTGATATTGATCAAAGTGCACCTATACTTGATCAATTAGCAGTTCTTACTGAGGCCATTACATCACAGAATGTAGAAGCTGACAAGGCAATTGAAGAACGTGCTGAGCAGATGTATCAATATAAGCTTACAAAGAAAATCAGCTAGGAAGTGGTAGAACAAAAGGTAAAACTTTCTGAATTAGTTACTACTATAGAACCGATAATATCAGAAGTAGTAAACTTAATTCAAAATTTGTGCACATTATAAAATTTCACTACCGAGCATAGTGACAAGTTGGCCAAAATTGTTGAAGATCTTAAGGCAACTGCACAAGGTCTCACAACCGATGAAAATACATTCAAGTTGCATTATGACAAAATTGTAGAAGAAAAAAGGTTGAGACTTGAACTACAAAAGATAGAAAGAAGAATCTGAGATGAGGTAACCGAGCTACAGGCTATGTTACTCCTGAATCTCACACTGTTGTTGCAACATATGACTTCAGTGAGAACATTGATTACCACCCCAGAGATGTCTGTTACAGAGAGCATGTATGATATGCACGCCAGACTCACCTTGGAAATCATGACCCATGAGCACCTCAAAGAGAAATGGGAGAAGCAAATGGAGGACATTCAAAAATCTCATTCCCACATTTTTGACAAGTTGTAAGTATTACACCTTTGTCATTATTTTCAAAAAAAAGGGGAAATGATATGATAAAGGAGGAAATGATAAGGTGAAAGGGGGAAATGAAAAAATGGGAAATATATGTATAAGGGAAAATGTATCATGTACATACAATACACCAAGGCATGCACATAGGGGGAGTCATATTGACAAGGTAAACATTTTGGTGTATATACTAAACATTTTAGTTTTGCACATATCAATTTTTTATACTAATGCCAAAGGGGGAGATTGATAATCCTAAAGGATAATATTTTGTCATTATTATATACAAAGGAAATAGTTTTGAACCATCAATAACATGATCACCGAGTAACAGAAAACAAAGGTCACCAAAATAGACAAGTGCAGAGATCATCGAAAGTGTATTAGCACAATGATCACCAACAGATAGTTTATAGTGAACACTAAGAGCATATTTTACAGAGTAACCTGACAGAGAATTTCACAGAGTAAACTGACACTCAGTCTATAGAGCAACCTAAGAAGTAGAATTTCTACAGAGACATCACTAAGGAAAGATTACAGAGAAACCCGAGCACCAGTCTACCGAGAGACAACTTTATTTTTGAGAAATGTGGATCTCAGTTACACGTCAGATAAAACACTTGAGTTTTATATTTAGCTTTATTCTTATCTTTAAAACCATTTCTTGAGGTACAAGTAAAGAATATGTAATTTTTTTAATCAGTCTAACTGATTGTAAACATGCAAACTAGGATATCAAGGTCAAGTTTTAAACCTTTGATCATAGAGTTTTTATTGTAAAGCATGAAACCTAAATAGGTCAATACATTTTATAAATAGATATAGAAATCAATGAGAAAATGATGATAGTATCTACAAGAGACATCTATGGATCAGACAAAGAGTCTATGAAGAAGGACACAAAAGACATAATTCAGTTATGAAGAACAAGATTCAAGGCTACTGAGCAGAACATAGGTATTAATCAATCACTATAGGTGATACATATACATTGTGTACTTAAAGGATCTGTATTTAGCAATTCAATATTGCATACCATCAGGTCAACAAGTATTTTTGACTACTCTCTAACAATTGTAGCAAATAGAAGAAATCATTTAAGAAGGTCGACTTAACAGTCTTAATGTAAATCTCTTAACCGAGTGCACACTTAAAAGTGTTGCCAAATCTCTTAACAGAGTAGACCTTAACAAGTCTCAAATTTTACTCCTAATAGGGTAAGATAATCATAAATGATCACACTTGTAGCCATAACCGACACCTTCCATTTTGCAGATAGTGAAGCTTTGTGGGTTTCATCCCCACCATAGTTTTTGCCTTCTAACAGGGGTTTTCTGCGTTACCAATTCTTGTGTTATGTGTACTTACATTTCATGAATGTTTCTATGGTTTTTATCTGAAGCTGAGTTTATGTTTTGATATTACATGCATAAGGTATAATAGAATCAATGATCAGTAAAGAAAGAAAAAATCATTAAGGGTTAATTGATAAAAACAAGTTTTAAGGGTACTGATTCACCCTCCCCTCTCAGTACACACCATTCCATTATTCAAACATTGTAATAGGATAGATCTTGGTGGTTCGATCTTACATTTTCTGTTGTAGGTTACAAGAATCTGAATTTTACAACTTATGACATTTGGTGATCCTAAGATGAAATGCTTTTTGTTTCTGATTTTCACATTTTTTTTAGTTATTATGCAAGAACAAAATTTTTCAACATAATCATGATCATAAATTACCACAATTGAATTTTTAATCATCATAATTTCTATTTGATCACCACAATCATTCTGTGTTTTTTGATAATATTATTATTATTGTATTTTCTATGTGGAGGTTTATTCACTGTAGTTGTATATCTAATGATGCAATTGCATTTTTATAATACACATTTGTTCTTTGTTGATATGCTATTCTTCTTCTTTCTTACAAGATTTTATTTATTTTTCTATGTTTGTGGGATTTTTTGATGTAGCTAACAATTAAACAATGTATTTTCAATGCAAGCGACACAATATTACAATTCAAATTTTGCATTCACAAAATACAGAGTCACATTTGTATGTAAAATGACACATTCGCTAAACAAATGTCCAAATTCCAAAAGCCTAAGAAAGTCAGATTGAACCATCCACCCAAATATAGAAAAAAGAAAGAAAATAATTAGATCAACAAGAACACCAAACATACAATTAAATCTAAGGAAGATCATAAAGGAATATCTTAGCTACCATCCATCAACATGTACTATCAATGTGTATTGGCTTATCATGAAAAATACAACTTGGTTATCAATATTAGTAACCTTTATCTGAATGAAATTTGACTTTTAGATCTAGGGATTTTTGTTACTAATATCATATTTACAGCATGTGGCATGGAAGTAGCTCCTTTTGTATCACATTTCATTTTGGGGCTAAAATGAACTTTTTTCTTTTTTGTCTATTTTTAGGTCAAATAACACTTCAATTGGGGCTTAATGATTGATCATTTTGTCTGATGTGTCTAGTGCGCTTGCACATTATGTTATAGATACCTTTTTATTTTGTAAAGAGGCCTACCTGGGGATTTCATCACCTCGGGGAATGACCTTGAAGCATTAAACCACCCTGAATTCTATATAAATGAGACTTTGGACAAACCTTAGTCTTATACTAGTCATCTAAATCTCGTTGTGTTAGTGATAGCTTGGACCAGGTGAATGTGCCTAAGGAGCCATCATGTCTGACTAGAGACTTAAGTGTCTCACCCATGAATCCTATTATTAGCTAGCACCATTGATCTTACTAAACACCATTTTTTCTAGAGCCAAAAAAATCCCTTCTACTTGTTGACACAAGGTTTGTGATACATGTACTCCTCATATATTCTTCAATTTGAGATACAAAATTTCTTGAGATCTTCTAATCTTTAGAAATTCGTATGCCCGAGAATTTATTGTCAATTAGGAGGGAGCCAATGCTACCAAGCTTCTATCGATCTGATTTAATGTTGTATTTTATTGTAAGGGGCTTCAACAAGGAGAGTCCTTGCCTGATCCATAGGTTGTGATTTTTTCAGATCTTATTTTAATTGTTCATTGTCACAACAGCCATGTTGTTTGATGCATGTTTTTATCATTGAAATTTGACAAAAGATACAAAATTAACAATAAATAGACTATTAGACACAATTGACATAGCCTCGCTACATAATTGAGATATTTTGTAATGTAATTGATATATCCATACAACGTAATTGTGATTTATTTCTAGACATCTATTGTTAATTAGTTGCATTCAATATAACTATGCAACGCAAGTGTTACTATTCTACTATGCAATTTCTATATTTGAAGACGCGTCACCATAATCATTTGATGTAAATGCTTGAGATATTTCAACCTGTAATAGATCAAAATTTGGGTTTTCAGATCTATCCCTGACCTCTGTCTAGATTCCTCCATTCCTGTGATTGGCATATGAAACTGCATATTCCCTTAGGAACCCTTGCATGTTTAGTATACTCTTTCATATAGGAATCATCTCATTGCATGCCTAATCTTCTCCTTGCATTTAGGAATCATATCCTTTCATTATCCTTATGTTTAGGCTCTCTATTTTGTATTACCTTAGTAAATCCAAAAACCAAAAAAAAATAAAAAATACAAAAATACAAAAAAAAATCAAAAAAGTCAGAAATAAAAAAATAAAAAAAAAGTGTAACCTTGTTGAACACCTGGCAAACAGGCATCTTGTATGACACCAAAAAAAGTAGAAATTAAGAGAAATAATTTATCCTATGGTGAAAACCACCTTGGTGATGCCTTAGGCAAATACCATTGTGAAAATTGACTAATCCGGTGCCATGTGTAAATACTTTCACTCCATCATCTATCGTCACATCCTCTAATACATTTGGCATAATCCCTTTGTCATACATTCCACATTCCTACAATAATAGCCTTACTCTACTATTGGTGGCTTGGAATTCATTAGTCATCCTTGTCAATTATGTTTCTTACACTACCATAAGCCAGTCCACCATGTCAATAAATTGCCTTACATCCTAATTGGGGGCAAGTACCATGTCATGATCCTAAAAAGTTCTAAAACAAATTTGAAAATTAGATAAAATGTCCTAAAAAATCTTTAAAATGATTAAAAAAATAATAATAATGTCTTGAGAAAGTCCCTAAAAATCTTAAAAACATAAAAAAATTCTGCAGTCAAATTTCTTGTCAATTATTAATAAAATATATTCTTTTGCATCAAGGAGCATTGAATGGATGCCAATCATAGGAATTATGAGCTTTACAAAATCATGCATTAAGTAAAAAAATTATCAACTAGTCCTCAATCAAACTAGTCACATTGGCTTATTAATTGGTCAATTATAATCAACCCTTTTGACATATGATCATACGTCTTATACAAAGGATAGATATACGGGTGAACCCACAATAGTGGGTAACAATTTTTTGGAGGAAACAATTCCTCGTGAAATTTGCAAAGCAGACGGATTTAGAAATTACTTTCGATAGAAAGTAGGGACTTTTGATAGAAAGTACTTTCTATCAAAAGTCCTTGATTAAGGGCAATTCTAGTCAAGTACTTTCGATAGAAATTAGTTTCAATCGAAACTACTTTCTATCGAAAGTCTCCGATTAGAGGCCATTTGCATAGGTTGACACAAGTCTGAAGTTTTCATGGCTTCGGGGCTCAAACGCATGGCTCAAATGGAAGAGTAAGGAGACATCCTTTTGCATCACACAATTACTTTGAACGAGCTTTCTAACAAATATAGATTTGATATTTTTTGAATTAATTAGGCCTATGTTTTTTGACATGCATCGAATGTAGTTTTTTTATCAAATATAAACCTCCAAGTTTGACGTTCAATGAAAAATAGTAGAAAAGAGAATTTTTTTTTTGAAAAACAGCAGTGCCCTCCGTCTTCGAGTCTACTTTCTATAAAAAAAAATTGAATTTTGATAAATACACAACAAGTTATAAGCTAGGTTGTGAAGGTATGTCAAAATTACGGTTTACTTAACTTCAAATGTTCATAAAATATGTAATAATCATGATAATTTTGTCAAACCAATTGCACGCCCTCTGTATGGATGTTAAAAAACTAAATTCAAAAGAAGCACATTTATAAAATTTTAGAAAAAAAGTTGTGCTCTATGAAGTCAATGTAACTCTTTGAAAATGATGTTTTCAACAACATAGTAGTTTTTGTGGGAGAAAAAAAAAACCATTCAAATCAATTCAAAAATAAAATAAAAAATATATATTTAGAATCTAGATAGAAAATCCTAAAAGACTCTAGTTTACTTCATCTTCTGATTTCAAACTGTTTAATGCCAATATGCATCTGAATCTAAAAGTTTATTTTTCAAAATGTAGAGTTCAGTGTGGGTTCAGGAAAAAAAGTGTAACCCACTATTGTGGGTTCACCCATACTCGAAACCAAACTAGTCAGTCTTATACGAGGTACCTGGTCCAGGAGCACCTATGGGTTGGATTTGTTCAACCATCACATTTTGGTTTGTATATCCTTCTCAAGGCTTGTGTTGAGTTGTGTTTGTTTTAGGGTTGATTTAGAGTAGTCTAAATTAGTTTTACAATGTTGTGTGTTTTATTATGGTAAGTTGTGTCAAAAGACCCTATTGTTGTAATTGTAAGCCAAACGAGGCAAATAGATGAAATGGAACCTAGTGTGCACAAAATGATCTATTTTAGTTGTATTCAGGCTTAGGATTGAATTTATGGTCAATTAGAACCCATACACTGGATCAAAGCAATGTAATAGGGGAAATGCCAAAAAGTTGTAAAAGTTGTCGAGCAACTTTTGCAGCTTTGAAAAGTTGCTCGACAACATTTTGGCAAAAAGTTGAAAAATACCTTAAAATAGTTATGGGTCAATTTTGATAGTTGGAATAGTTCAAGGGGACCTATTTAATCATTTTTCATGCATGCTACAAAGGTTGCTTGTTTTTTGACACAATTTCCAAGAAGGATAGGCAGATAGTTTTTTGAGACAACTGTATTTTTCTTTCTTTCGAGTTGCAGAAGTATTGAATGGATTGAATCCAACTTTATTTCAATTTAATTAGAAATTTCTTGTTTTTTTTATAACCTTGTGTGGACTAGATTAGATTTTTGTGTTGATTTTCAAGTTCTATTGTAATTTTGTCCCTAACTTTGAGTCTCTGGACTAGACAGGGTTGTATATACAAAATGGCTCCATTTTTTGAAGTTCCCACCATGGTAAACACCTGATCCTTTGGGGAATGGAAATGGGGTCTATGTACATATTTTTTTTATGTTTGGTAGGAAGATAGAAGTGATCGTAGTGAACTTTAAACTCTTTCCCTATGTGAGCTCTTTCATAGTTCGGCTAGGGAAACAAGAGGGACAATGAGTATAACTTGCAAGATTGGATTGAATAAACCAATCCAATACCTTGGAGATGTTTATAAGACTCATATAGAGCCTTGGGTATGAGATGGAGAATATTTGAATCTATTTAAGTGGATTTCCAATGCAAGCAAACAAGACTGGTTCATTTCCTAGTGTTTTGGCCCTATTAGGGTTTGATTGTGTACGGAAGATTTTAGACACCAAAAAAAAATCTTGTGTTTTCTCAAAGGGTATATGAATTACATCTTTTTTTAGGTGGTTGTGTTGAAGTTCTAAGAAAGAAAGTCAAAACCCTACAAAATGTGGCTAATAGAGACCTACAAGCTAGTAGCCCTTGTTTATAGGAAGTTTGAGCAACGATGGGAGAAAGGGTGTTTTTCTTAGTTTTAAGTGGTTTTTGGTCACTTTTAGGTGTTTCTTTGTCCTTTTTTAGAATAATATTTGATTTTCTTACATGTCAGATTAGTTTCTTTATGTTAGTTTCTTATTTTCAATAAACTTTGCTAACGAGAATTCTCTATGAATGCAAAATTTCTAAGTATGTCTGCCATGAAGTATGAATAAAAAGGTTACCTCACTCCCAACAAGCTGGTTGATCTCCACAGTGAGAGAAAGGGTATTTTTCTCAGTTTTAACTAGTTTTTGGTCACTTTTAGGTGTTTCTTTGTCCCTTTTTAGAGTTATATTTGATTTGTTTGCATGTCATATTAGCTTCTTTAGGTTAGTTTCTTATTTTCAATAAGTGTTGCTAACGAGCATTCTCTATGAATGCATATTTCTAAGTATGTCCTCCATGAAGTATGAATACAAATGTTACCTCACTCCTAGAAAGATGGTTGATCTCCACAGTGAGACCATAAACACTGATATTGGACACATAGATTGGAAGTCCTTCCTCAAACAAGTTGCAGAACCCTTCAGTCGATCATCAGACTGCACAGCTATGGTCCTCTCTAAATTGGTGAATGTTCCAAGGCACCTAGTGTCCATTATTGCACATAACCTAATCATGGATCTAGCAAAGAACTACGTACCAGATGAGAAAGTGGTGAAGAAAAGAAATGGGGATGTATTCTTGGACATCTGACCTGACATAATAGAAGAGGTCTTCCACATTCCTATTGCAAATAGTTACTACCTTGTTTCCAGAGAGTGGGGGAAAATATAGTCTAAGGAAACCCCAAAAATTTATGACCTCACAAACAAAGAATATTTGATACGTCCTAGGAAGGAGGACAAGATGGAAAAAATGGATATGCAAAAAGGTTACTTAATTTATTACATTAAGAACTATGTTACTCTATTGAGAAGGGTCTACTGACTACCACATGATAGGAAATGGGAACCTTGGATGGCATTCGTTATCCAAAATATCAGAGGTACAAGGGAAAGGATTGATTGGGGAGAAATCATCAGTGACAATCTAGATGAATAACTGCAAGATGTAATGTTCAACCCCAAATTCTATATGACCTCCTAAATCTTTTATTTATTGGTCACAAGAGAAAAGTACTCAGGGTTGTACAAGAAGGGATCTCTATGAGATGCTAATACCTATCCTTACATAGTGTATCCTTAACTAGTGAATGATGAATATAGAATTGTCAATGATGCCTTTGTTGTTGCAATCATCTATCCATTGAAGGCGATTATACAAAGAGACTTTCAGAGGAGGTTGTAGCTAAAGTCAGAATGCTTAGGGAATACTACATCCAGTTATGTACATTCAATTATATTAGGGTGGAGAGATGTACCCTTAACCCCAAGAATTTTCCATTATCCATTAGATAGAATCATACTTATGGAGATTATCCGGAAGATAGTAGATGCATATAAGCAAATTGTTAAGAAGAAGAAACACTATTGGTACTTCACCATTTCTATTAGATCCCACTCTGTGAAAGATATCAAAGTTTGTAAATCTATGTTTTAGAATGGTATGAGTTCCCTTGAAGGATTATAAATGCCTTAGGACTGGGTTTGATCCAATTGGAATCTTCAGAAGGATAAAAGGGGCCTTCTAAAAACATGAGCCTCATCTTGAGGACCATTGGATGAACTGTGTAGATGACTATACATTTCGCATCTAGGATTACTGTAGGATGCCTCTAGAGATAGCACAATATAGTATTCAAGTGGACATACCTCCAAGAAGCTAGGAAAAGGATTCAAAAGACATTTTGGACCCTTTATACAATAAGGATAAAGTGTATAATCAGCCCATATTGAATGTCAAAGTGGAAAAATTAGAAAATGATAACATTAAATTCAAAGTAAGAGATGGTGTGGAACTGAAAAGTAATTGGGTACACCATCCATTCAAGATGGACCTAGTTTCGATGAAACAAAATGTGGATTCTCTGAAAAAAGTGGAAAAGGGAAAAGGATTCAACGTAAATGTACCTATCTTCAACGAGGTCGCTCCCCTTGTTCCCAATACAACTTATGGGCATGCTAAGAAGACAGTTGTCCATGGTCCAGTAAAGAGTGTAGGAAGCAGAAGGAAAAAGGACAAAGATGATTTAGTTGTTTCTCCCCCTCCTACCCAAGCACATGATGTTATCTCTCCTCAAAAGACTTCATCCACAGCCGGGAGGACCAAGATTCCTTCTTTCTCTATCCACTTTCCTAGCTCACCTAGGTCCCAACCGAAGGGGTATACCAATAGACCAAGAGGGTACCTTATATGTCACCCACTCTATAAGCCTTTCCCAAGGAAGACTAAATAGAGGAAGAGCATGTCCCTCTAGTACGGAGAACTCGGTAGGCGACCGCAGCTACTAGAAGGAAAGAACTAGAGAAGGTCACCCAACTTGGACACCAAAAGGTGACAGTTGATTTAGAAACAAGTAATGAAGTGGAGACAGAAGTTGGGGATTGTTTGGGATCTGATGAGTTTGATATATCATATTTTGAGAAAATTCCAGGCTTCAAAGATTCATCTCTAGAAATACCCACTTGTGATATAGATAAAGATATTAATACATCAGTAGTCCAATTATCATCTAATGTTTAGGTTCCACCTCCAGTCCACACTAAGGAACTTCCTATAGAAAAGCTACAATAAAAACAAAAAATAGAGCTTCTTATCTATCCTTCTATAGAGGAAATACAAATGGGGGAATCTAATCAGTGGGGTGAACATGAAGAAGACGGAAATGAAGAAACAAATATGGCCACCTAAGAAGAATTGGAGGAGGGAGAAATTGGTACGGGAATGCAAATTGAGGAGCCTAAGAGAGATGAATCAGTACAGGTTGAAAATAAAACACTAGTACAGCCACATTTTCCCACACCACACTTACACACTGAGGAAGTACAAGGGGAATTTAAGGGAAAAAAACATCAATAGGAAGAGAAAGTAAAAAAGGAGAAGTCAACAAGTGGTTTATGGGAAGAGAATGCACAACCTTCATCTTCTGAAGAAAAATAGAAGAGTCTTGAGCAGAAAGAATGTGTAGAAGAAGAAGAAGAAGAAGAAGGTGAAAAGGAGGAAACTCTAGAAAATTTAGAGTATCAAGAAGCCTTAAATAAAGAAAGACAAGAAGACAAGGAAAGTGAAAGGGAAAAAATTAGAACTTCCATAATCGATGTAGCCCCATACGAACCACTCACAACTACATCTAAGCCCACTTGGCTAGCCTGAGCAGTCCAATGTAGAAAGAGGACATACATAAAGAAAAAGGATCTTGACCTATCCCAATTGGGTCAAGAATTTCATACAAGAGAGCCCAGCTACAAGGCACAAAGGATGTCCTATGTAACCAGAGACAAGAGTTTAAAATGGAAGGCTCAAGTAGCAGTATCTCCTCTAAATGTTAGTGCAGATGAAGCCACACTAGATGATTATGTTATTGAGGAGGTACATTTGGTAGAACCTTCCAAAGAAGGTGGGAAAGAATTGGCAGTTTTTGGGAGTTAGATAATTGTTCAAATATATGCGAGAGGATGAAACTAAGATTCAAAGTCTTCGTTAACAAAATAAAGTCCTTGAGGACTATGTTTCTCAAATAATTGGTCCCATTAACCAAGATACTCTCGAGGTAGCATAACAAGTGGCACTCAAAAAAAGAGTAGTCCTAGAATCATTAGAAATTCCTAATTCTTTTGTGAAGGCATGTGCAATTTGGAAGGCGGGATTCAAAAGTTTTGGCACTGAGACCATTCAAATTGTTTTGAAATATTTCAGAGTAATAGTTATAGAATTGACTCAGATTATAGATTTTGTAGATGGAGAGCATGGGATTCATAATTGTGTAAAATTGTGTCAAGGGGCATTCAAAGACTTGAAGAAAATTAGGAAACAAAGTTTTTAGTTTTGGTAAAATAATTTTAAGGCTTGGAGTTAGACAAGTTTGAAACATGGATAAGCGCCATCAATTTTTATATTAACTATTATCACAAGAGGCTTGCAAAGATTGAAAAGAGAAACAAAGATGTATTTTTGTGGTTAGAGGAGATAGAAAAGTTCTTTTATGTAATTGAATTACAAATATATCAAGATGAAAATCAAGAGAAGTTATACTCCACAAAGAAAATTGTTCATAAATTCATGAGAATTGTAGTGGAAATAATCAATAAAGAGGACATAAAAAAAATGTTCTATGTAAAGGAGGACATGGGGGAAATAAATAATCATATAGAGGAGATACAAAGGTTTGGCTCTACACTCACATCCTTCTGAAAAAATATAACAATACCATTTAAAGTTCATAAAGCTTCAAGATTTTGGTGAAGTTGATGAAGTGGTTGAAAAGTTTTGAAATGCTCATCTGAGCATTCTTTCTTCACACTAAGTGTGTGGTTAAATATTTTCATTGATATTTTGGTCTCCATTCATTTCCAAAGGCAATTAGGAATCCATATTTTGGAGGTCTTCCAAACCCCAAAAATGCATGGAATCACATTTTTGAAGGAAAATCAAAATTTTGGGCTTATAGATTGCATGGTATGGGTCATTTTTGGCTTTCAAGGAGTTCTCAATCAGTTGAATGAAACATTGGCACTTTTTTCCCTCAATTTTAGGCATTAAGTTCAAAATTTATGTTAGTTATAGAGGGATTTTTATGCAAAAATGGTAGAACTACACTTCTTCCCTACAAATACAGATCTATTTGCAGCTCATTTTTGCATAATTTTGATGTAATAATAAATGGAAATCTATGCCAACACATTAACTATATGTTTAGGAGTAATTTTTTGTAGTTAAACTAGAGATTTATTTTTATTTCACCATTTTTTCATTGTTGGAAACCCTAGTTATGGGATTCATAATTATGGATGTAATTTTTATATAAACTCATTTTGGAGAATGTAATAGGGTTGGATCTTTTTAAATAGAAACTTAATAAATTTTGTGTTTCATTTGGGGTGTGTTTTGGCTTCCATCTATGTGAGTTTTGAGAATTTATTTTTCAGAATTCAAGAACCAACTGTGTTTCTTTGTGATTGTTCATGTGAATTGTTAAATTGGTGTTGATTGTTATTGAATCTTCCTGTCATGAAGAATTTTGGGAGAAGATATTTCTATTTGTGCTTGAGGATAGATTTTTCTCACGTGTGCCCATATATGAATGGCTTTGTGATTTGATGAATTTTGAGAAATATTTTGTGTTACTGAATTCCATTGATGATTGCATCCACTAAATATGAATTGTGAGTTTTTTATGATTTATGTTTTGTGGGTCTTCTTTTATCGTCTTTGACATTTAATATCTAAGTTTAATCTTTGATGGTTGATGTCTGTTAGGAATTTTTTTCCAGTCATTTTCTTGAAATCTCTCGTTACTCTTTCTCTCTCTTTTGATATTTTTTGGAAAATTGGCTAAGTATAGGATTCATCTTAGATTTCAACTTATAATTGCATTTATAGGAGTTGCATTCATTGAAAAGGTAAAATAAAAAGGGGTATTTAAAGATCTATTATTTTAGCCTGATTTTGAGTCGAACCAACAAAGGCCTCCTTGTGAACATTCACATTTATCTTCGATTGAGCTTTCCAAGCGGTTGCACCACGACCATGGAGAACCTTGGGAGTAACTTTGTTATTCTTTCAAGAGGGGAATATGCATCTCTTATTCATAACTATTAATTTGTGTAAAAAAACTCTCAACACCTTCATTTCTAACTTCTTAGTCATTTAAATCCATTCTTGAGCTACCTTTGTACTTTCTCCATCATCTATGAGATCTTTCACAACTCTTTGATCTCTTCGGTTCACTACTTCATGACTTCAGATGAAAATTAATGCCCTCTCTCCTTCATTCTAGTGGGCTTTAACTTCTTGAATTTTAAGAAGAGTTGTCTCTCACCTCACACTCATTTTTCTCCATTTTATTTAAAGAATATCAATAGTTCTTAATATTTGTCTAATATTGTTTATCATTTTATCAATTTATCGATCATGTCTCCATCTTGGTTATCCATGGAGGAGGAAACATTGAAATAGGTTTTTGATAGTCCTCTAAAAAATGGCCCTGACATTTTTCTTGGCTTCATGCATGTAGGTTTGGAGAGTGAGTCAAGGTGGTTTATCAAGAACCTTGATTCACAAAAGGTTGTAAATTCTCAACATTTTTTTTGTAATTTAAGTATTTCATTTATTGTCATTTAATGCTTTTGGTTAGTTACCAATGTCCTAGTTAATATCTTTTATATTTATTCCATAGCCTTGTACCTTCCTAGTATGAAATGTTAGAATAACTGAGAGGGGGGGAGGTGAATCGGTGGCCTCAAAAATTAGTCCAATAAATCAACCCAAAACTTTATAGAACAAATATAAACCTCTAGTTAGCTCTAGTCCTAAAAGATGTATGCCTTTAAATAATCTTATCAAATAACTACTACTCAGAGTTCACTGTTTATCCCTTTTCTTAAGCTTTACCAAATAGCAGTCTAGCCTTTACCAAAATACAGTAAATAACTTAGTGTTTACCAATCAATCATGTTTTAGTAATGTGTAAAGAAAAACATCACATAAATGATCCATATACACATTTGACACATGGATTTTTAATGTGGAAATCCAGTTAGGGGAAAAACCACATGGGATCGATAACCCAAAATTTTCACTCTTTTGAAGTGAGCTCAGTGAAGAGCCAACCCTGTTAAAGGTTAAAAACACACTGTTAAGTGCGACCTTGTTAGATGATTTAATATAATAGTTTGTCACTTGATATCTGGAATTTCAATATGATATCTTCATGAGAAACATTTTGATACTCCTTGGGATGTATCTCAATATATAAAGGATAGTTAAATCCCACTCTGTTAAGAGATTTTCTGAATCAATGGTTACACTGAATTAGTATATGATATGTTCATAAATACAAATTAATCTTCCAGATGTTCAGATCTATTGTAATCTCATAATACCTTTCTAATCAATGTTTCCCTTATGTTCCTTTGCTCCACTTCTTTCTGCTCAGTGAATGTTGTTTCTTGTCTGTTACTCGATGTCCAAAGAAATCTTTTTCTTTGTTCTTCAGCTTGTTTGATCAGGATTGTATGAAGACTTCTTATCTTCACCTGTATTCTCTTCAGCATCCTCTCTTATTCCCCCCAATTCATAATGAATTATCTTGTCTCTTTTGTAGACATGATTTAACTATTTCTAAGTCCTTGTCTTTCTTGTTCTTGACGTGATCCACAAATCTCGCCATTCTTTCTTTAAAGCTTGCTTTAGTTTTATCCCGCAAATTTCTTCTTGATAATTGGAATAAAACTATCTTTAATCTCTAGCTTATCTCTAGCTTTTAACTGGTCGATGAAAAAATGTAATCAATTAGTTAAATCCATATTTAGCTCCTTCCAGCTAAGTCTTTTTTCTATTTTTGAACTTCAGTTCTGATCGGTGTTTAACTCCTTATTTGCTCGGTCTTGACTTCAGTTGTCCTCGGGAATCATTGTCCGTTGGGGTTGTTTGTCCATCAGGAAACACTATGACTTTCAGTTATTCTTGGATATCACTTAGGTTCTTCTCAGTAATGCTTACTTGGGTATCACTATGACTCTCCTTAGGTTTCTCTATCTATCAGTGTGCGTTGTTTGTCAGTGTTTGTTGTCATTTGGTGTATACTGAACTTTTATGCATTACTGATAGCATAACATTGATCTCTTTGGCTCTTTGAATTCTTTGACAATATGTATATAATCAATTTTATTATATCAAGTTGACATCAATGGCAATACAATACATTAATTGATTTAATGTCTTGCATTAAATTTCTGCCTCTCAGTGATCATCAACTTAACATCTTCAAACATTCAATCAATTATAGTTCATCAATCCCTCCATTTGGAATCGATGGCAACATACTACATAATACTAATACAATATGAAATATATCATTTGTTGTTCATCAATCTCTACCAAACTTATTTTTTTATAACCAATACAAATGTCTGACTCTCGGTAAGCTCTTCTAGCTTAGATTTGTTTCTTGCAGAGTACTCTCTTTATTCTTTATTCCCTTCACTGGATAGATGTAGAAAATTCTTATTGTATCTCTCCCTTTGTTGTAGAATCTCTTCTTTTATTTTCTCTCTCCCTTTGATTTTTCCTCTCCTTGATGGATATCTCTTTTTCCTTTGACAGCAATAGATATTTCTCATGTGGATATAATATCTCCCTTAAGTCATCTCTCCCTTTGGATGATCATGATAGATATTTCATATGGATATACTCTCCCCCTTTGACACCAATTCCAAACTATATCATTCCTCCTTTTTATAATATACTCCTTATATTTCCTCTTTATCAGTAATACAATAACTCTAGTGATCGGTGTGTTGCCCCACTTTTGGTCTACATACCTTTAGACAAAAGTGGATGTTTAGTATGTAGTAGTGATCTTAAAAGTGTTGTGAATTTATGGAGTCTAAGTCTAGATTTCCCCTTAGGTTAGGAGGCCTTTATTTGGTTTTCCCAATTTCACTTCTCCTTTGCAAGCCAGGGGAATTTGTATCTGAAGTCGTGCTTAATTGGGTAGGTTTAAGATCCCAAATCTGATAAAGGTCGCATTTTGGAGAACTCTAACATTTATCTTTTGTGGTTCTAAAATCTATATCTTGAATACTTCATTTTTCTCCAATGGCGGAAAATTAGGTTTGGGCTTCTCAACTGGCGTAAAATCACCAGCAGCGTGCATTTTCTGCAGATGACTATCCCATGATGTCTCAATAGTCATTACAATTTTAAAGTGGATGATTTGGGCATAGAAAGATTATTGCATTTATAATACATCCCTATAGGCTGAAAGGAATGATTAAATGAAGAGAAATCTAAGATGTAAGCTTGTTGGCAAAAAATTGGAAAATGGCTTCTCTACTACTCCAACAGGCAGGTTTCGACCTGCGGGGTACGTTTTCTGCCAAACCATTAAAATAAAGGATTTTTGAAGGGAAATCAATCTCATAAGTGACCCAAGGCATGAAGAAAGCTATTGAAATAAAAAAATATCACTTTAGCATCTCAATAGGCTAAAATTCTCTTTTGGTAGATTTTCAAATAGGGAGCACTACAAAAGCATTTCTCTGCCCAAAGGAGAAGTGGAAAAGTAATTTTCCACTACCTCAGGAAAGTTATCATTATGCTTACTAAAGTGAAAAGACATTTCTCAACAGCCCATAAGAGAAAAGTAATTAATCCAAATAAAGTCGTTTCAATTCATAATGAAATTTTCCATTAATGCTTGGGTATTTTCATTCGTGTGGTGTGGGAAGTCGGCTATTAAACGGTAAGAATTCAAAGTTATAAAATTAGTTGAAGGTTGCAAATAGGAGCTACCATTTGTTTGAAAAATTATTTGAATTTGAAGCCTCTGATATTGATTATTCTTTGCCCCTGCATTCCTGAGAGATATTCTTAATTCTCAAATCAAATCATTCAAAGCATGGCTTCCAGATTTATGGGATTTGACAGAATGAATGGTATCACCTCTAACTATTATAAGATCTCAGATACATCTCTGAAGTTCTTTGATATGTAGAAATTTCAGAATAGGCTAAAAGTGGACCAAATGCATCCCATCATTGAGAAACTGAAGGAGAGAAGATTAGTCAAAGCCACTAGTTTTCTTGTAGCCGTTCAAGCCCCTGAATTGATCTAGGAATGTATAGCTTGATACAACCCAGATACCAAGCAAATCCTCTTGCCCAATGATATGGTGTTTCTCTCTATCCATAGAGAATCGATTCAGAACTCACTTCGCATCCCAGAGCAAGATGAGTATTCAGAAATGACATATAGTCAAGCAGTGACTGAATATATAGCAAAGAAGTCAGTTTGGAAGAAGGAGATAATGAAGGCATGGTTTCAAGAGCCTAGAAGCGGAAAAGGGAAGCTGCCCAAAACACTATATGGCACTAACCTAAAGCTGGAAATAATAGAAATCCTAGTGCTACTCCATAGGATCAGAGGTGAGAGTGAGGCACTCAATTTCATAGATCATCATTTCTTCTTAGTATAGGTGATCTATTCTCAGCACCATTTTATTGATTGGGCATTTATGGTAAGTGAAAATCTAGCAAATTCCCTAGAGCTAAACATAAAAATGAATGCTATATGTCTTCAATTTTAATGTATATATTGGCCACGATCCAAATTTGGCCAAGACTCCCTAGATTAGAGGAATTTATTGATGATGTTAAGAGCTACGAATTTTTCCCCTCTTTGCAATTGCACAACAGTTATGGTGAGTATCTTCAAGTTAATGATGTGTTTACAATGAGACTATGCAGGGAGATACAAGGTTTCCCAAAAAGGAGATTCTCTCCCAAGGCCATGGCTTTTATTAGCCAGTTTGGATGTTATTTCATTCAATTTGGGGATTTCTCATACATTCATCTTGCAGGATTCGACGAATTCCCTTTGAAGCTGCCCAGATATCCTACTGATATGATCATGTTGCTGGAGGTGATGAGACAAGTGCTTCAAGTGAATTTAATCTACACTGATGCCAGGAAGAAAGGCTATGACTTCCCCATGACTATCAGAGCTTACAGTTGTGTGTCCTGGTCTGAAGCGAAGAATGTTCTAAAGACATTCTCAAAGAGGTTTTCATTATAAACCTATGATGTTCTGAAGCCACAGTATGATCCTATTAATTATGGTCATGACTACCTACAAATGATCTGAGTTATCCATCATGTAGATGATATCAAAGAATACTGGGCCAATTACAGAGATGATTTGGAGAGTAGAGAGAGATTATGTGCCAGGTTAATTATTGAACAAATCAAAAAGTTCAAAGTTAACATAGCAGTGGAGGGGTTAGAAGATGATGGAAATCACATGTATGACAATGCATATCTAGAGAAGATAAAGCTCACTCCTATCAGTTCTGATCCCATGCTAGATCAAGCCATCGGTGACTTGCAGACTCTAATGAGTGGCATTTACAAAAGGATGGAGCAATGGGTTGAATGGACTCCAGGAAGAAGGAAGAGATCAGAAAGGAAGCCTCCTACTCAAAGGACCCCAGCAAAAGATACTTCAAACATTGCAACAACTTCTTCAGTGATGCTCTCAACTACGAGCAAAGGTTCATCATAGCCAGCCAGGGGAGGCGATGAACCTCCTAAAAAATAAGTTCAACCAAAGAAGACTTGTGGAGAAGGCCCACTTCCAAATATTGGGTTGATAGAGGAACCCACCAAAGGTGCAAGACCTGAGCAGTCAACTAAAGCAGTCACTGTATATGCACCAGCCAACACTTCAACCCAAGATACCCCAAGGCGAGAGTCTCCTGTTGTAGTAGAGGTGGGTGAAGACACCTCCAATGCCTCAGCTATAGAATTAGATGAGAGGGTTGAGAAGCAACAAGAGGCTACTCAAGTCATCAGATTGGTTTCCTCTTCCCCTACCTCTATAAATCCATTTGCTTCAAGACCAAAGTCTACTCCTCTAGTTATTAGGAAACTGTTTATAGAGGAGTTGGTCTCTGCCACCAAGGTCACCAGCACCAAGTCATGGATAGAGAACACTCTGGAGTGCAAAAGATAGAGGGTAGAAGAAGGAGATCCCAGCAAAGATACTTTAGCTTGAGCCTTGCAACCTGGTGCCACTACAGCAAAAGCTAAGAAAGTAAAAATATTTTCCACATTGGGCTGGGATCCTGAGACTGGGCATTTCACTATGGAAGTGGCCAAGCCTACCAAACAAGGCATATTCAAGGATATGATGGCCTTAGATTTTTAGTTGCATTCATTTGACATGGGTTTAGCTCAACATGATACCAAGGTGGATTGGTGGAAGTCCACTAATGTAGTGATTGAAGAAGAGCTGGAAGAACTTAAAATATGCTAAGGTGCAGGTTAAGGCCGAAGTCAGTGAACTGGATAATTTCATCCGGCAGTTGGTCACCCAAGTTTCTAGTATACCCAGTACTCAGACCACATTCGATCCCAATGCCATGGATAATCAAGCCATAATAGCCAATTTTCAATAAAATAGGCACTTTGCACAGATTGCCAAGGGATGGGTCGAGAGACTCAAATCTGAAGGATTGGCAGTTGTTAAGAAATTGGGTAATGCTCTCTTAAGACTAGAAATAGAAAGGAGCAATATTGAGAAGAATTTATAGACTCTCACATCTGAGAGAGCGAAGTGTCAAGAATGCAAAGTGATTCTCCATGTGGAAGTAAAGATGAAGACCTAGGAGGCATTGAAAGCCAAGATTCTACAAAAAGGAGATGAACCTCTAATCAAGTGGCTTCAAAGTCTAGAGTTTAAAATCAAGATGATATTTTAGGCTTAGACAGGGTTGCAACAAGTAGATGTTAAGATCAAGGAGGAACAAAGTAAAGACTTTAAGATTCATCAAGGTATACACACAGAATCATAGACGAGTGGACAAGGCAAAGAAATGATAGGATTGGCTAATATGCAGAAATCATTTTCTGATTATGTGCATAAGTTGTCAGAGCAGTCTTCCACCCATTTGGACAAGGTGTCAGAACTCTAGCAGTTGAGTGGATGTATCTATAAACCCATGTAAGAATTGAAAGATGGGATATATACAACTAAGATCTTGGCCAAGGGGCATTTCAAGTGGCTTATTCGATATACCAATATCCATGTCAACAGGCACAAAGAGCTCATCTGAGTTATTACAACTGTCACCGCTTATAGGGCTAAATTAGGCAAAGGGAATAAAACTGAAACTTAAATAGATTCCCCCTTTGTACCAAATTTTGATGATATTGTAATGGATAAATGTTTGTTTATCATTCCTACTTAAAAGAAGTTGAACCGTTTTGGTTACTCTTTTTGTAACAGTCAAGACTCAAACTCTATATGTACCATACTGAAAGTTAATACAAAGGTTGGCTGAATTTTGGTGTGAAAGATAGCATTTTGTGGAGTCAATTATGTGTGTCTGAATAGCATTTCTTTAACTATTCCATTGCATTGCATTTATCTTTCTATTGAATTCAAATGTTTCTTTGAAGTTAGATTTGCAATCTGTATTTGAACCAAAGTTCTGTATTATGATTTGATATAGTTAATTAAGGGGAAAATCTATTGTTATCCTAAGTTTGGGGAACATTTATGTGATATAGATCGGTTCATTGTCATTTCATCTTTAATATTTAGTCTTGCATCTACATTTTCAGTAGTCATTCATGCATTACCATTTTTTGGAGTTAATCTGATTGATGAAATCTCAGAATCGGCTAGATTTAGAGTTGAATTTATCCTGCTTGAGCTATTTCCTATCTAGGTTTAGTTTGGTTTACCTCTTTTGTTCTCGAGTTAAGAACATACCCCTGTTAGACTATGAAAGATTAAAATTCACTTAAAATCATTCATATAAGGGAGCTGTACCTTTAAATTCAGAGGGAAATTAGTTTGCAATTACAATTTCCCAACTGTTGTATTCGATTGCTTCTTCAATATTTGGGTATTTTAGAGTTATAACAAAGAAGAACAATTTGTTTACCAACAATTTTTTGGTGACTCTACTGGGGAGTTGAACAGTCATTATACCAGAAGCATATCATGGAGAAAGATGGTGCTTCCCCATGAAAATGTAATTCCTGTGCTCCAACTAGATCTTGGATTCCAAGATGATCAAGAGGATCTCATCTCCTCATTGAACACTTTTGTCTGGAGATATAGAAGAGACTCAGAGCATTATAGAAACGCTATTCAAGTGCTTGAACAAGAAGAAGCTAGAGCAGAAGCACTTGAAAGGGGCATTAGAAGGAGAGACATAAGAAGGGAACAACGTCAAGCTGAGCATGAAGCCAGGCTAGAAGGCTAGTTGGAACCCTGGAGCCCAAGAGGTTTCTGAGGAGCACAAAGAAGGAAGGTGACATAGACCCAGTTTTTGAGAGACTTGCAAACCTTGATTTTTCTCTACTTGAAGTACCCCATCAGAAGAATATAAATATTAAGAGAAAAAGTAGGCCTCCTTCACCTCCTAAACAATCATCTCTTTTGCCTACTACTTATCAAGTATTAATGTTGCACGAAGTAGTTTCCCCTCATGTTGTTAATCTATCACCCTATCTACCTCCAGTAGTTATGGCACTTCCTTGGGCCGCTACAGTTGGGCCATTAAAATTAGCAGCATACAATCCTCTTCCTTCAGGTTCTAGAAAAAACTTTCCTAAATTTTATGGAGATGGGAAAGTATCTACAAATGAGCACATTGCTGCCTTCTTTGCTTCAATTAATATCCTAGTAGTACAAGAAGAGGATGTGGCCGTTAGATTATTCATTGAGACCATTGTTGAGGGTGTTGCCAATTGGTTTCACCACTTACCTAATGCTTCTATCACAGATTGGGCCTCCATGAGAGCTGCCTTTGAAAGAAGGTTTAAAACTACTAAAGACGAGCATGCCCTATTGACACAATTAACTTCTATCAAGAAAGAACCTTCTATTAGTATGAGGGATTTTATAGCTAAATCCAATAAGCTTGTAAATCTTATCCCAGCAACTAACAGACCTATGGCAGGAAATTTGAAAACATTCTTCATAAGTGCTATGCTGTCGAACATCAATTATGATCTAAGAAGAGTGAACCCTACAGATTTGGATGCCACACAAAGAATTGTTGTAGAACTTGAAGACCATATGATCTCATTCAGTAAATGGAAAAGAGAAATACAATCTAGATCCAGTAGTAGTAATACTACGTCATCAGATGAGATGATTCAAAAATTGTCCAATGAATTCATCACCTTCAAGAGGCAACTTCCCAGATTTAACAACCCCTATGAGTGAAACTTTCAGGAGTAGCCTAGGAGAAACATTGAGGGGAGGAATGATGATGGAAAGGCGTTATAGTTGACTGCTTCACCACAGAGGCTAGCTATAGAAGATCCTCCTAAAAAAGGAAACATGTGTGCCTTCCACCTAACTACAGATCACAATGGAGAGAGATTCTCCAATGTAGCTTGTGCTTGGAAAATGCATCAGACTGACGAGTGGAATGTTGGAGTGTCTGGAGCTGAACCAGATTCATACTCGCATGGTGACTCTAAAAACTTATATTTAGAGTATGAATCAGATTCAGAACAAGAATAAACATGTTACGCTACCATAGATAGGACCTCTTATATAGTCTTGACCCAGAGTCAAAAAGATAAAAGCCTTGCTTCGACACCTCCACTTAAAAATAACGAGGCATCTACTCCCTATTCTAAGGAGGCCAATCAAGGAGTGAGAATTCTACAACCAGGTAAGGAGCAAAGCTCTTTTGACATTATTCAATTCTATAGAGATTATAGAATTCATATTTCTCCTATAGACTATCTTAATTCTAATCCCATAGAATTGAAAAAGCTAGTAGATTACTGTAAGGAAATGAATCCAGAGTTAAACCAAAATGTCATGACTACCATAGAAAGTGAGTCTATATTTGCGAAAACAAATAAGCAAGGAGAACCTTTTGTTTTGGCTGATTTCCCAGGCCAAAAGCCTGACCTATTCTATGATGACATTAAGTTTTTCCATTATTATACTTAAAAGGAAAACATGATAAAGGTCATCAGTATAGGCATAACCAAAAGACAACAAGCATACCCAATGAGATCAAAATGTCTATCATGAAAATGCTAAGTATAGAATTGCTTGACGAACATTGACAAGAGTCAAACCGATGACAAGCATAATCGACGGTACAATTTTGAGAACATCACCGACAGAGCAGAAAAGACATACCCAACGAATAGTTTAATTAAGGGACACCGACAAAGCAGAAAACTGATAGAACTAACAGAGCAGCCCGACCATCAAAACCAATAGTTAGTTATAGAACCTGTAAAAAGTGGATCTAACTTTACACGTCAGATAAAACATTGTAATTCTATTTATAGAGTTTTTATTTGTTTTAAAGCTTTACTTGAGGGTCAAGCAAGCATATTGTAAATGTTTTAAAGCATCCTAACAGATCTAAAACATATCCAACTAAAGATCAAGGTCAAGTTGTAAACCTTGGATCTAGAGTTAATTTGAAAAGCTTGAATCAAGAATAGAGCTAGAAACTAGTATAAATAGATGTTCAATTATTTGTAATAGGAGATACTTGTAATCAGTTTATAAATGATAATAGCCATGGAGAGCATCTAAGTAGCAGAAGAGGATTCATGCAAAGTTCAGAAACAGATCAAATCAGTTATCAAGAACACAGAAAAGCTACCGACGAGTAGAGACAAGGTATCACCTCAATCATTCAAGGTGATTACATTTACATTGTAAGCTTTCTAGGATCTGTTATCAGAAATTAGACATTGCATTCACTATCAAATCAACATTTATATTGTAGTTGCATTCTAACAAGTGCATCACAACTAAAATCCTTTTTTAGAAGGTGGACTTAACAGTTCTTTGATAAATCTCTTAATAGAGTGCACACTTAACAGTGTTGCTAAAGCTTCAAACGAAGTAGATCTTAAAAGGTCTCCACTCTAATACTCCTAATAGGGTAGATCATCAGAAGTGATAAATTGTAAGCCTTTACCAACTCCCTTCTTATCTACAGATAGTGAAGTTTTGTGGGTAGACATCCCCACTACAATTTTTACTTCCTAACAGGAGTTTTCTGTGATATCATATAATGTGTTATGTGTTATTTAATTTCATGTATGTTTCTTGAATGTTTACACTTGTAAAGAACTTATATTATGATTTCACATATACATAGAAAGATGAACAGATAGATAAGAATATACAAATCTGATGACACAAAGGTTAATGGGCCAACCACATAAAAAGTTTTAGAGGTACTGATTCACCCCTCCCCTCTCAGTACATCATTCCAATAATTCCAACCATTGGTATCAGAGCTAAGTCTCTTTCTTAAAAAGCTTAAAGACTTAAGAGAAAACATCAATGTAATGGAAAAGTATAGACTCGACAAGACTATTGAGAATGAGCAATTAGAAATTTACATTTACTATGAGTAGTATAAATAGGTGAGAGTAAGCATGAGAAAGTTCCTTGATGAAATAAAGATTATGGCAACTATGCTTAATGAAAAAGATTATCAAGAAGAGGAGATTGCAGATTATTTCAACTATGCTAAATCATCAACAAGCAAAGTTTTAGACACATTAGTAGAATAGATCACAATTCTACAAGAAGTCAATCTACATCTGACAGAGAAAATCAAGATGCTACAAATCGGTCAAGAGACTCAAATGGTAAAAATGATTAATGTCATGAATGATTCAAGGAAAGATGAATCAAAGAGAACATTGGCTATTGATGATAGGAGGAAAATTACAGAGAAGCTACAAGAAAAAGAGTCATAGATTCAAAGACTTATTGATCATCACCATGAGATTACCAACTAGATTATTCTTATGAGTCAAGAGGCAAACAGATTAAATACTAAACTCATTGAAAGAATATAGATCATCGGTGAGCTAAGGGAAGAGAATGAGAAACTAAAGTATGAAGTTAAAATTCAGAGTCAGCACAATGAATTGATCAAGAAAGCTGAAGATGGCAATAAAAGAATGGATGATTTCCTCAACAGACAAAGAAGAGTCAACAACTACATAGGAATAGGGTACACTGACAATGGAGAATCACCTAATCAATCATATCAAAGGAATGTTTATACAACTCCAAGAACCAAGAAGCTATCATGCAATCAATGTGGAAAACCAGGCCACACCTCAAACATTTGTAGAAACAAAATGAAAGGTATTCCTCAATCACAATCTACTTTCATTGGTAATTGTTATAAATGTCACAAGAAAGGACACAAGGCATATGAATGTAGATCCAAGATGACAAATCCAAAGAAGGAAACCTACATGGACAAGTACTATCCTACCGGCAAAATGAATGGACATACATATTAGGAATGCTGGAAAAAGAATAAGAAAGCATGGACACCAAAAGAACTTGATAATGGCTGCAAACCAACAAGAGTCGGTAACTCATATATTTGGGACTATAACACATGGGTAAATTGTATAGCATGTAGAAGGTATGGTCATATATCTGCCAACTGTATGAGAAAATGGACTAGAAAACCAAGAGGATGGTTCAATCCAGGTATGGCATGTTTAAATTGTCATAAGGTTGGACATGTGATAAAATATTGCAAAGACCGACTGACACAAACAAGCACTTATCCCAATGGAAACACCATTAATGACATCAAGAAGATGAGAAAAAAGATGTGGGTAAAATCCACAAACACTGAAGGTGCTGGAACAAGCAATGCAAATGATGACACCCCATCCAATGGATTTGGTGGCATCACCATCTCCAACTAAGTTGCACAAGCAAGTATGGAACTGCATTATGACAAGTTATATTATGCATCGATTCGATTTACACATTGATCATATAGACAAAATTAGCATTATTGAAGATGTACTATATTGTTACTTGTAATATTATTGAAAAACAACCATCGGTTAATGGGTACAAATTAGCATCAGTGAACACACATAGAAAAGTTAACACTACTTACCGAAATGTATCAATCATTACACAAAATCCAAGTCGCTAAGTGTAAACTGATGGACATTAGTAATCCTTGAGCCGACAGAAGTTGTCGTCGCCATTTTACCGAAAATCAGCGGTGAAATCACCAAAGCTGCTAGCAACCCCGACACTTTGCACCTACACCGAAGATGTTACTTATGCCTCATTCGATGAACTCAGTCTTTGTATACCAACATGTTGTTGGGCATTAATGACAACTTAGGGCACAAAAGTTATAAAAGTGTGATGGAAGAACTCATTTCGCACCCACAATTTTTGAGCAACCAAGCAAAGCTAAGCAGAGTGATTGGAGAGAAAATTGAAGTGCGACCTCAGCAAGATTGTAACTCAACTCAAAGGATTCATGAGTGATCATAGAGATTCAGTAAGTACCTGCATTCACCGACCACACTGTTTAAATTACGAAAAGCCCTAAATTTATGAAAACAATGGCATCTACTTCAAGAGTTGAAAAGTTGAAAGAGGATAAGAAGAAAATGATCAATCTTATCAGCAGAGGCACTTGTGTGAACCTAAATACAAGCTACACCCAGAAATTGCATCACAACCTGATGATTTCGGAGCATTCTCCATAATCCCACCTAGGGTTTTTCTGGTAGAGGATGTAAGGTCCTATATACATTGCAAGATCTCAGAATTCAGAGATCTAGACCTGGGCAATGCCTATAGGGAACATTGTGATGAAGCTGGAAACCTAAAAGAAGAACACAAGAATCTAGAAGTGAAAGGTCTCATGAATGCATTACACTTTCCCTGATTTTTTAAGACAGAATGGATATGGATAGTTCTTAGCAGAATGCATAACCAGAAATTATGGCTTGATAAGCCAAAATGAATAACAAAGGATGTTATTCATGTATTTATTGGATATCCTACAACCGACAAACCACAAGATCACAAGAACCCATCCCTGAAGGAAGTGGAAAAGCTAACTGGTGAAAAATCAGACAAGAGAGGTCTCAAGGTTAACACTATCACCGATAAAGAACTCAAGTTTGGTGCATGTGTGGTAGGATACAAGATCTTCTAGGCAAGCATAATGAATAGCATAGCAAGCACTGCTATGAGCATAGCTTACAAGATCATCAAACTAGGAAAGAAGATGGATCTTGCAAAGATACTGTTGAATCAACTTGAGGAGAATATGAACACAATAAGATCTTCAAGGAAAAACACTTGTAAGTTTGGTTCACTCATTATGTGCATATTCTTTTACTTTGAAGAATACTTTCCTTCCATAGGCAAAGTAGTATGGGATATAAGAAAACCTGTAACCATACAGATATGTGAGCATATAGAGTCATTAGGTACAGATTTTGATGACCTAATGAATGAGTATTTCAAAGGTATTAAGGAAACGATGAAAGCTAGAACAAGGATATATGTTTTATGGTAGATACTGATTTTACCTATATCAAACCAGTAATACCTAGGAAGTCCTAGTTATCACATTTAGAATATGAGATCAAAACAAAACAAACTATTGAGTGCATCAAGGTACTATTGAATGAACCAGTTGACAACAAGAAAGCAAGATTTGGCACTTATGAAGAAGGCAAACCAAAGAGCAAGATAGATCTTACTATCAAGAAAATTATAAACAAGAAGAAAAAAATGGTTAAAAACTTAACCAAGAAATTTGCAGTTATTGAAGAAGGTGAAGAGGAAACAAAAGGAAAGGAGGAACAAACCAAAGCCAAGTCATGTATCGGTGAAGAAACAGAAAAGAATGATTCATAGGGTACACAATCAAATTCACCACCTCCACCTCCACCTAAGAAAGCAAGAACAACAACCACTTCAAGAACAAGAAGCAAAACTGCAAAGGAACCAACTCCTTCACCACTTAAGAAATGTAAAGTGAGAACCTACAAGAGAAAACCAGTCTCACCAATAGAGAAACATACCAAAAGTAGGAAATGGGTTAGGAAAAAGAGGATCTAGAAGACTCAGCTATGGATGAAGCTGACATAGATGTGCAAAAAGGGAAAGAACCCTTGATTCCAAAAACAATTAATGAAATATGTAAGAACATATCAGAATCATAGTCTATTTCTGATCCTAACATTAGGAAATGGCTGAGATTCAATATAGAGGATCAAAATAAGAATGAAGAAGCTATAATTGCTAAAATGTGCAAACACCATTATGTTCCACTACAATTCTCACAATATGATGTTCCCAAGGAATTAACACAAAGATTGTCTGCTAGATGGACATTTGCACTACATCAGGAAAAAGAAATAAGAGAAAGAGTACTTTTTACTCTTATGCCTTCTGATTCAAAGAAGGAAGAAATAAATGAGATGATGAAGAAGTATGAAAAGTAGTTCTCACCAATAATGAGAGCATACGAATTTCTCAAAGGGAAGCTAATTGATCTTGATCAGGAAAGCATTAAGAAGTGGTGCAAGATACTCAAAAAGCCCACTAAGGAAGCTAGCTCAGAGAAGGAACAAATCATCATCAAAGATGTACAAGATGACTCATCTATGGAATTGGATAAAGAAGAGAGTGAGATAGTAGGCCCCAAACATACTTAAGTTATAGATGAAGTATGGCCCGACACTAATCTTGACAAAACACAAAGTGAGGAAAGCCAAAATCCACCAAGTTCAATTCATATTGACTTGAGAAATGAAGAAGAGGTTACCAAAGAAGAATTGACAATAAAAGGTAACATAACCGATGATATCAATGATAAAACATGGTTGGATAACAACATCAATGACACTATAGGAAAAGACCCTGCTGAAGAGGTGCAAAAAGATGAAGATATCAATGTTGCACAGGATAATAGCGATGGACAAGATACAATTACTGGCACTGCAAAGGTCAATACACTAACCAACATGAAAATTTTGATACAAGCTATTGATATTAAATCAAGTCAAGAGAAACCATCTAAGAAAGATGATGATATACCCAAGGACATGGGTAATGATAAAAATAAAGATGCATCAGATACTCAAAAAAGATAAAGATACAAAGATGAAGGATGCAACAGACACACAACAAAATGTGTCTACTAAAAAAGACAAAGGAGAAAATACTAAAATATATGAAACATTGAGAAAGGATGAAGAAAAAGGAAAGAGTGAAGAAGTCAAGTAGGATGAGAGCATGAAAGAAAAGGAAGATAAATCTATTGATACACCCAAGGCCAATGAAGAGATGTCTTCACAAAACCAACCGGTGGACTCAGAATAGAAACAACAAGATGCTTCATCTTCTTGACCCTCACCTACAAAATCCATCCAATCTCAAGGTTTACAAATGGTAGTACACCAATCTACCTCCCAGCCAAAGAAGAAGAAGAAAGAAATAAAGAAAGATATCTTGGTGGTAACACTTGATGAAGTAATAGAAATACCCAAGTGGGATGTATCTACTTTAGATACTGAAGCACTTCAAAAGTTTGGAGTGATGTGTCAGAGAAAAGAAATACAAGAGAAGATGAAAAAGGCACATAGGGAAGTCCAAGCACTTGATAAAGCAAGGGACATTGTACATCAGCTTGTTTCAGATATCAAAATTGACAATGCCATATCAGTCATGGAAAAAATAGCAGTTCTTACCGACACCATCACAAATCAAAATGTAGATGCAGAGAAGGCAATGGAAGAATAGGTAGAGATGAAATATCAACACAAACTAGTTGAGAAGATCAGCCAAGAAGTGATAGAGAACAAGGTAAAGCTCTCTGAACTATCAAGTTAATTAGAACCAATGATTGTTGAAGTTGTTACCTTAGTTTAGAAATTGTGCACACTAGAAAATTTCACAAAAGAAAATAGTGAAAAACTATCACAACTAGATTCAGATCTAACAGCTAGTACACAAAGTTTAACCTCTGATGCAAACACAATAAATCTGCATCATGAAAAGATCACAGAGGTAAACAAATTGAGACAAGAGATATGGGATGCAGAGACACAATTCAGAAATGAGGTTACAGAGCTACAAGCTCACATATTTCCAAACCTCACCACTCAACAACAACATATTACAAATGCATGAAATCTAATCTCAAGCCCAGAAATGTCTGTGGTAGACAACATATATGACATGCATGTGAGGATAACACTTGAGCACATGGCTCTTGACAATGTAAAGGAGAAATAGGAGAAAATGATGGAGGAAATCAAAGCCTCACACTCTCACATTTTTGACAAGTTGTAAGTACCTTTTCCCTCATTATTAGAAAAGGAGGAATGTATACATATGTACAATATAATTTAGTATTAAAAGGAGGAATGTATAACATATGTACAATATACTATATGAGGATATGTATAATGTATGAATAGAAAGGATAGATATGTACATAAACTTACACTTACTAACATATGCATAGGCGAAGTCATTTCATGACTAAGGAAGAAGTATACACAGGTGTACATACTAATACATCAAAAATGTTGCACATATCAGTTTTTGATACTAATGTCAAAGGGGGAGATTGATGACATTAAGTTTTTCCATTAGTATACTTAAAGGGAAAAACATGATAAAGGTCATCAATATAGGATAACCGACAGACAACAAGCATACCCGATGAGATGAAAATGTCTATCATGAAAATGCTAAGTATGGAATTGCCCGACGAACATTGACAAGAGTCAAAATGATGATAAGCATAACTGACGATATAGTTTTGAGAACATCATCGATAGAGCATAAAAGGCATACCAAAAAAATATTTCAATTAAGGGACACTAATGGAGCAAAAAACTAACAGAATTGACAAATCAGCCCGACCATCAGAACTAACAGTCAGTTATAGAACCCGCAAAAAGTGGATCTGACTTTACACGTCAGATAAAACATTGTAATTCTATTTATAGAGTTTTTATTTGTTTTAAATCTTTACTTGAGGGTCAAACAAGCATATTTTAAATTTTTTAAAGCATCCTAACAGATCTAAAACATATCTAACTAAAGATCAAGGTCAAGTTGTAAACCTTGGATCTAGAGTTAATTTGAAAAGCATGAATCAAGAATAGAAATAGAAACTAGTATAAATAGATGTTCAATCATTTGTAATAGGAGAGACTTGTAATCAGTTGATAAATGATAGTAGCCATGGAGAGCATCTAAGAAGCAAAAGAGAATTCATGCAAAGTTCAAAAATAGATCACATCAGTTATCAAGAGCACAGAAAGGCTATCGACGAGCAGAGACAATGTATCACCTCAATCAATCAAGGTGATTACATTTACATTGTAAGATTTACTAGATCTATTATTAGAAATTTGAGATTGCATTCACTATCAGATCAACATTTATATTGTAGTTTCATTCTAACAAGTGCATCACAACTAAAATCCTTTTGTAGAAGGTGGACTTAACAATTCTTTGATAAATCTCTTAATAAAGTGCACACTTAACAGTGTTGCTAAAGCTTCAAATGAAGTAGATCTTAACAGGTCTCCACTCTAATACTCCTAAAAGGGTAGATCATCAGAAGTGATAAATTGTAAACCTTTACCGGCTCCCTTCTTATCTGTAGATAGTGAATTTTTGTGGGTAGACATACCCACCGCATTTTTTACTTCCTAACAGGAGTTTTCTATGATATCATATCATGTGTTATGTGTTATTTACTTTCATGTATGTTTCTTGAATGTTTACACATGTAAAGAACTTATATTATGATTCCACATACATATAGAAAGATGAATAGATAGATAAGAATATACAAATCTGATGACACAAAGGTTAATGGGCCAACCACATAAAAAATTTTAGAGGTACTGATTCACCCATCCCCTCTTAGTACATCATTCCAATAATTCCAACAATTGGTACCAGAGCTAACTCTCTTTCTTGAAAATCTTAAAGACTTAAGAGAAAATATCAACATAATGGAAAAGTACAGACTAGACAAGACTATTGAGAATGAGCAATTCCAAATTCAGATTTACTATGAGAAGTATAAAGAAGCGAGAGTAAGCATGAGAAAGTTTTTGGACAAAAGAAATATTATGGAAACTAGGCTTAATGAAAAAGATTATCAAGAAGAGGAGATTCCAGATTATTTCAAATATGTTGAATCATCAACAAACAAAGCTTCAGACACATCAGTAGAAGAGATCACAAGTCTACAAGAAGTCAATCTACATTTGATAAAGCAAATTGAGATGCTGCAAATCGGTCAAGAGACTAAGATGATAAAAATGATTGATGTCATGAATGATTCAAGGAAAGTTGAATCAGAGAGAATATTGGATATTGATGATATGAGGAAAATTACAGAGAAGCTATAAGAAAAAGAATCAGAGATTCAAAGACTTACTGATCATCACCATGAGATTACCAACCAGATTATTCTTATGAGTCAAGAGGCAAATAGATTAAATACTAAACTCATTGAAAGAATACAGATCATCTGTGACCTAAGAGAAGAGAATGAGAAACTAAAGCATGAAGTCAAAATTCATAATCAGCACAATGAATTGATCAAGAAAGTTGAAGATAGCAATAAAAGAATGGATGATTTCCTTGACAGACAAAGAAGAGTCAACAACTACATAGGAATAGGGTACACCGACAATGGAGAATCACCTAATCAATTAGATCAAAGGAATATTTATACAACTCCAAGAACCAAGAAGTTGTCATGCAATCACTGCGGAAAACCAGGCCACACCTCAAAAATTTGCAAAATCAAAATGAAAGGTATTCCTCAATCACAATCTACTTTCATTGGTAACTATTATAAATGTCACAAGCATGGACACAAGGCATATGAATGCAGATCCAAGATGAAAAATCCAGAGAAGGAAACACACATGGACAAGTATTGTCCTACCAACAAAATGAATGGACATACATATCAGGAATGCTGGAAAAAGAATAAGAAAGCATGGACACCAAAAGAACCTGATAATGGCTACAAACCAACAAGAGTCAGTAACTCATATGTTTGGGACTATAACACATGGGTAAATTTCATAGCATGTGGAAGGTATTGTCATATATCTGCCAATAGTATGAGAAAATGGACTAGAAAACCAAGAGGATGGTTAAATCTAGGTATGTCATGTTTACATTGTCATAAGGTTGGACATGTGATAAAATATTGCAAAGACCGACTGACAAAAACAAGCACTTATCCCAATGGAAACACCTTTGATGACATCAAGAATATGAGAAACAAGATGTGGGTAAAAGCCACAAACACTGAAGGTGCTGGAACAAGCAATTCAAATGATGATGTCCCATCCAATGGATCTGGTGGCATCACCAATAAGGTTGGACATGTGATAAAATATTACAAAGACCGACTGACAAAAACAAGAACTTATCCCAATGGAAACACCATTGATGACATCAAGAATATGAGAAACAAGATGTGGGTAAAAGCCACAAACACTGAAGGTGCTGGAACAAGCAATTAAAATGATGATGCCCCATCCAATAGATCTAGTGGCATCACCATCTCCAACTAAGTTGCACAAGTAAGTATGGAAATGCATTATGACAAGATATATTATGCATCGGTTCCATTTACACATTGATCATATAGACAAAATTAGCATTATTGAAGATGCACTATATTGCTACTTGTAATATTATTGAAAAACAACCATCGGTTAATGGGTACAAATTAGCATCAGTGAACACACCTAGAAAAGTTAACACTACTTACCGAAATGTATCGGTCATTACACAAAAGCCAAGTCACTAAGTGTAAACTGACAGACATCAGTAATCCTTGAGCCGACAGAAGTTGTCGTCGCCATTTTACTGACAATCATCGGTGAAATCACCAAAGCTGCTAGATCCACTGACACTTTGCTCCTACACCAAAGATGTTACTTATGCCTCAACCAATGAACTCAGTCTTTATATACCGACGATTTGTTGGGCATTAATGACAAATTAGGGCATAAAAGTTATAAAAGCGCGATGGAAGAACTCATTTTGCACCCACAATTTTTGAGCAACCAAGCAAAGCTAAGTAGAGTGATTGGAGAGACAATTGAAGTGTGACCTCAGCAAGATTCTAACTCAACTCAAAGGATTCATGAGTGATCACAGAGATTCAGTAAGTACCCGCATTCACCGATCACACTATTTAAATTACAGAAAGCCCTAAATTTCTAAAAATGATGGCATCTACTTCAAGATTTGAAAATTTGAAAGATGATAAGAAGAAAATGATCAATCTTATCAGCAGAAGCACTTGTGTTGAACCTAAATACAAGCTGCACCCAGAAATTGAATCATAACCTGATGATTCTGAAGCATTCTATAGAATCCCATCTAGGGTTTTGCTGGTAGAGGATGTAAGGTCCTATATACATTGCAAGATCTTGGAATTAGGTGATCTAGAACTAGACAATGCCTATAGGGAACTTTGTGATGAAGCTGGAAACCTGAAAGAAGAGCACAAGCATCTGGAAGTGAAAGGTCTCACGAATGCATTACACTTTCCCAAATTTTTAAAGACAGAATGGATATGGATAGTTCTCAGTAAAATGCATAACCAGACATTATGGCTTGATAAGCCAAAATGAATAAAAAAGGATTTTATTCATGCAGTTACTGGATATCCTACAACTAACAAACCACAAGCTCACAAGCACCCATCCCTGAAGAAAGTGGAAAAGCTAACTGGTGCAAAATAAGACAAGAGAGGTCTCAAGGTTAACACTATCACCAACGAAGAACTCATTTTTGGTGCATGTGTGGTAGGATATAAGATCTTCCAAGCAAGAAGAATGAATAGCATAGCAAGCACTTCTATGAGCACAGCTTACAAGATCGTCAAACTAGGAAAGAAGATGGACCTTGCAGAGATACTATTGAATCAACTTGAGGAGAACATGAACACTGTAAGATCTTCAAGGACAAACACTTGTAAGTTTGATTCCCTCATTATGTGTATATTCTTTTACTTTGAAGAATACTTTCCTTCCATAAGAAAAGTAGTATGGGATTCAAGCAAACCTGTAACCATACAGATATGTGGGCATATAGAGTCATTAGGTACAGATTTTGATGACCTAATGAATGAGTATTTCAAAGGTATTAAGGAAAAGATGCAAGATAGAACAAGGATTACTAAGAATTTGATAGAGGAACACAGAGGATATATGTTTTATGGTAGATACTGATTCTACCTATATCAAACCAGTAATACCTAGGAAGTCCTGGCTATCACATTTAGAATATGAGATCAAAACAAAACAAACCACTGAGTTCATCAAGGCACTATTGAATGAACTAGTTGACAACAAGCAAGAAATATTTGGCACTTAGGAAGAAGGAAAACTAAAGATCAAGATAGATCTTTCTATCAAGAAAATTATAATCAAGAAGAACAAAATGGTTAAAAACTTAACCAAGAAATTTGTAGTTACTAAAGAAGGTGAAGAGGAAATAGAAGGAAAGGAGGAACAAACCGAAGGCCAGTCACCTATCGGTGAAGAAATAGAAAATAATGATTCAGAGGTTACACAATCAAATTCACCACCTCCACCTAAGAAAGAAAGAACAACAGTCACTTCAAGAACAAGAAGAAAAAATGCAAAGGAACCAACTCCACCACTTAAGAAAGGTAAAGTGAGAACCTACAAGATAAAACCGGTCTCACCAATAGAGAAATAGACCAAAAGGAGGAAATGGGTTAGGACAAAAGAGGATCTAGAAGACTCATCTATGGATGAAGCTAACATAGATGTGCAAAAAGGGAAAGAACCCTTGATTCCAAAAACAATTAATGAAATATGTAAGAACATATCAGAATCACAGTCTATTTATGATCCTAACATTAGGAAATGGCTGAGATTCAGTACAGAGGATCAAAATAAGATTGAAGAAGCTATAATTGCTAAAATGTGCAAACACCATTATTTTCCACTACAATTATCACAATATTATGTTCCCAAGGAATTAACAGAGAGATTGTCTACTAGATGGAAATTTGCACTACATCAAGAAAAAGAAATAAGTACATCAATGTAATAATTCCAACATTCTATGTGTCATTATACATCAATGGTTGCAAGTTAAGAAATTGCATAATAGACTCCGGAGCCTCAGATAATGTAATGCCATCAACTATAGCTAAAGATTTAGGACTTACTCTCACTAAAGCCCATGGTAGATGTTACTCTATGGATTCTAAGAAAGTACCCTTGGTCAGCCAGATTAAAGATGCTCAAGTGGCCCTGGCTACACACCCCAAGAAGAAAATGTTGTTAACAATCCTTGTCGCCAATATACCTGCTAGTTATGTTTTACTATTAAGTAGGAATTTTTGCAGAGACCTTGGAGGGGAGATAAAGCTGGATTGGTCCCAAGCTTTAATCCCAGTGGGAACCAAAAAGATAAAACTGGTACCGGAGGAGAAAGCTAAGTTCACAGTGTTGAAATCTGATGACCCTAAAGCTCAAATACTGTATCAAGAGTTGGAATTTGGTAATTATATGTTGTTCACTAATGATCATGATGAGGAAATAGATCCTGGGGAAGAGGAAAAGTAGTTTTCTAACAAAGAAACACAATGATAGATCTGGGCTCTTGAATTTATGGCAGTTGTGCATCATCAGGATCTAGTGTAGGTGTGGTCTTAATATCAATAGACAGAGTATGTGAGCCCATGGCTTATAAATTGGAGTTCGGGAACACCAATAGTACTGTCAAGTATGAAGCCTTCCTGTTAGGGATTACTTCTACAAAGGAAAAGGGCATGAAGATCTTGAGAGCTCATGGTGATGCTGAGCTAATCGTGCATCAAGTCAAGAATCAATACTCCGTAAAAAATCACAGATTAAAAAACTATAGAAATAGAGTATGTGATGAAATAGAGGCACTGGATGCATTCCTTATTGAATCTGTGCCGAGATAATTGAACTCCAAGGAAGACTCCTTTGCATTGTCAGCTTCGCTACTCCTCCCTCACCCAGAATTCAAAGATAAGAAGTACCAAGTGGAGATTGTATATCGACCATCTGTGCCCAATAATGTAGAAGATTGGCAAGTGTTCGAAGATGACAAGAATCTCCTTCTCTTTCTGGAGAGCGGTGGTGACTTCCATAAAGATGTTGCTAACAGAGCTAAAGGGGACAATTAGGACAAGAAAAAGAAGGATAAGTTAGATTTCATCTAGTTGCAAGGTAATATCATTCCTCCCCATTTGGTCACTCTTGAGAAGCTTTTCAATAAGCATGACACCTTTGTTAAGAAGAAGAGAATCGAGAGAGGTCCTACCACTGGTGAATATGAGGGAATGAACATAGGAATTGAGAAGAATCCAAAGATGATCAACATTGGGAAATTTTGTACTAAAGAGGAGGGGAAAGAGGCTAGGAAACTCTTCCTAGAATAACAAGATGTTTTTTCCTGGAGTTATGAAGATTTGAAAAGTTTTATGAATGGGAAATTCAAACACCATATTCACTTAAAACCTGAAGCAACTCCATTCAAATAGAAACAAAGGAATTACAACCCCAAAGTTGCTGATGCCATGTTTAGGGATGTTGATAAAATTCTCAAAGAAAGGATCATATACCCTATCCATCATTCTACCTGGGTAGCAAATATAGTGCCTGTGAGGAAGAAGAGCAGAGAAATAAGAAAATGTGTTGACTTCAGAAACCTTAATCAATCTTCCTTGAAAGAAAATTATGCACTTCCCAAAATGGATCATCTCTTGCGAATCATGGCGAGATCCAAAATGATGTCCATGTTAGACGGCTTCTCAGGGTATAACCAGATTGAAGTTGAGAAACCAGACCAGTATAAAATAGTTTTCATTACTCCATGGGGTACCTTTGCATATCATAGAATTCCATTTGAGTTAATCAACATCGAAGTCACCTTTCAGAGAGGTATGGACCTTTCCTTCAGTGATATGAAGAAAAAAATCATTGGTATGTATCTAGATGATCTTACTGTATTTTCTAGGAAAAGAGTAGATCACATAAATGATTTAAGAAGAGTATTGCAAAGGTGTCGAGAAGATGCAATTTCGTTAAACCCCAAGAAGTCAGTTTTTTGTGTAACTAAAGGGAAATTGTTGGGTCACATTGTCTCCCAAGAAGCATAAGGATCGACCTAGAAAGGGTAAGAGAAATCCAACAATTATGTTTACCTGTGAACAAAACTAGAGTGAAATCATTTTTTGGTCAGGTAAACTTTCTCAAGAGGTTCATTCCAGATTTTTTTGAGATTACCAAATGCATAGTGGACATGATGAAGGGAAATGTGAGTTTCAAGTGGAATAACCCTAGTAAACAAGCTTTCAGAAGCATAAAGGATGCCATAGCCAATTCTCTCATGTTATGTCACCCAAATTATAAGAAAGATTTCATTATCTATTGTTATTCTTCTGAACATACTCTATCAGCCATCCTCATGTAGGAGAATGAGGAGGGAATTCAAGCTCCCATTGCTTTTATGAGCACACCTCTAAAAAATAATGAGCTGAGATACTCTCAGACTGAAAAGCATGCTTTCACAGTTGTAAAAGCTTTAAAGAATTTCAGATTTTACATTTTACACTCTCACTCTCTAATGTATGTGCCTAATATTGTAGTAAAAAGCATATTGACTCAACAGGATGTAGGATGTAACAATAGAGGAGCATGGGTGGCTAAAACCCAAGAATATGACATAGATATCAAGCTCACCAAGTTGGTGAGTGGGAACACATTATGCAAATTGATGGCGGAAAATCAAGCAGACAAAAATCCAGAAGCTATGCATTTGGTTTTGGAAGTAAGTATGCAAGACCCTTGGTTTGAAAACATTGTGTATTTCGTAACATATAGTAAATTCCCTAAAGGATTAACTTTGAAGAAAAGAAGAGATCTGAAACTGAAAGCTTCTAAATATGTAATTTGGGAAGACAAACTATATAAGAGATCTATAGATGGAACTTTCCTCCGGTGTGTCAACAGAAAATAGCAAGAGAAACTATCAAAAGTGTTTCATGACAAAGCCTATGGGGGACACTTCTCCTCATCAATCACTAAATTCAATATTTTGAGACAGTGTTATTACTGGCCATGAATTTTTAGAGATGCTTACCATTGGGTAGCGAGATGTGAAAAATGCAAAATGTTTACTGGAAAGCCTCAGTTGGCAACACTAGCCTTAAGACCAGTGGTAATTGAGTGTCCTTTCCAGCAGTGGGGTCTTGATTTTATTGGTCTTATAAATCCCATGTCTAGCGTAGATCATACCTACATAATCACTGCGACTGACTACTTCACAAAATGGGTGGAGATGAAAGAAACCAAGAGAACTACTTCGGAGGTGGTATGTGAGTTTATCAAAGAAAATATTCTGGTAAGATTTGGTGTACCTATTAAGTTAGTTATGGATAATTCCACGTACTTTTCCTCTCAAGAAATTACTAAATTTTTCTTTGAGTATGGGGTCATGATTAGTCATTCATCTGATTACTTCCCTCAAGGGAATGGTCAAGCTGAGTCCAGCAATAAAAAATTGGTAAACATCATGAAAAAGCTCGTGGCAGATAACCAGAGAACCTAGCATAAGAAAATCTATGAAGCCCTCTAGGCGGATAGAGTGACTCCCAAAAGGGCCATTGGTGTATCTCCTTTTGAACTTGTTTATGGGTAGAAACTAGTCTTTCATTACCATTGGAGTTAGCAACTTGCAAACTAAGAATAGCAGTAGAGGATGGCATATACAAAGATGGTTAAGAAAAAGGGATTCTATATCTAAACAAACTAGAAGAAGAAAGGGAAAAAATGGTTGATCACATCACATCACACCAAATGCATGTGAATAAATTGTTTGAAAAAAAGAGAAGACCCTAGAAATTTATGGAGGGAGACATGGTGTTGTTATGGGACAAGCGCAAGGCACCCAAAGGAATGCATGGAAAATTTGAAACATTGTGGAAAGGACCTTTTAAGATCCATCTAGTGTTTGAGAAGAATTATTTTAAACTGACATATCCAGATGGTGAAATACTACCCCTGACATATAATGGTTAAGATTTAAAGCTCTATCAGATCTGAATTTAAAATAGGTAACCCATGTATTGTACAATAGTTACATTTAGTTCCTATTTTTGTTTTTCTAGTTAGGCTTCCTTTCTACTTCCCTTTCTGTGTCGTGCTTTAGTTTTGTTGTGAGCCGCCTATTTTTGAGCTTTGCAAAACTAAAGATTTTAGTTCCTTTCTTGGACATGTGAATGTCCAGGTCCCCAAATAGAGCCAGTTGTTGCCCCACTTTTGGTATGCATACCTTTAGACAAAAGTGGATGTTTATTATGTAGTAGTGATCTTAAAAGTGTTGTGAATTTCTGGAGTCTAAGTCTAGATTTCCCCTTAGGTTAGGAGGCCTTTATCATATTTTCCCAATTTCACTTCTCCTTTGCAACCTGGGGGAATTTGTATCTGAAGTCGTGCTTAATCGGGTAGGTTTAAGATCCCAAATCCAATAAAGGTCACATTTTGGAGATCTCTAACATTTATCTTTTGTGGCTCTAAAATATGTAGCTTGAATACTTCATTTTTCTCCAATGGTGGAAAATTAGGTTCGGGCTTCTCAACTGGTGAAAAATCACCAGCAGGGTGCATTTTCCACAGATGACTATCCCATGATGTCTCAGTAGTCAATACAATTTTAAAGTGGGTGATTTGGGCATAGAATAACTATTGCATTTAGAATACATCTCTACAGACCGAAAGGAATGATTAAATGAAGAGAAATCTAAGATGTAAGCTTGCTGGTGGAAAAGAGGAAAATGGCTTCTCCACTACTCCAACAGGCGGGTTTTGACCTGTGGGGTACATTTTCTGCCAAACCATTAAAATGAAGGATTTTCCAAGGGAAATCAATCTCATAAGTGACCCAAGGCATGAAGAAAGATATTGAAATCAAAAAATATCATTTTAGCATCTCAATAGGCTAAAATTCTCTTTTGGTGGATTTTCAAATAGAGATCACTCCAAAAGCATTTCTCTGCCCAAAGGAGAAGTGGAAAAGTAATTTTTTGCTACCTCGGGAAAGTTACCGTTATAGTTACTAAAGTGAAAAGACATTTCTCAACGGCCCGTAAGAGCAAAGTAATTAATCCAAATAAATTTTTTTCACTTCATAATGGACTTTTCCATTAATACTTGGGTCTTTTCATTCATGTGGCATGGGAATTCAATGGTTAAATGGTAAGAATTCAAAGTTATAAAATCAGTTGAAGGTTGCAAACAGGAGCTACTATTTGTTTGACAAATTATTTGAATTTGAAGCCTCTGATACTGATTATTCTTTGCCCCTGCATTCATGAGAGATATTCTTAATTCCCACATCAAATCATTCAAAGCATGGCTTCCAAATTTATGGGATTCAACGGAATGAATGGTGTCACCTCTGACTGGTATAAGATCTCAAATACATCTCTGAAGTTCTTTGATATGCAAAACTTTCATAACAAGCTAAAAGCAGACCAGATGCATCCCATCACTGAGAAACTAAAGGAGAGAGGATTAGTCAAAGCCGTTGGTTTTCCCGAAGTCGTTCAAGCTCCAAAATTGATCTGGGAATGTATAGATCGATACAACCCATATACCAAGAAAATCCACTTGCCCAATGATACGGTGTTGCTCTCTATCGATAGAGAACCAGTTTAGAACTCGCTTCACATCCCAAAGCAAGTTGAGTATTCATAAATGACATATAGTTGTGCAGTGGCTGAATATATAGAAAAGAAGTCAGTTTCGAAGAAGGAGATAATGAAGGCATGGTTTCAAGAGCCTAGAAGCACCAAAGCGAAGCTGCCCAAAACACTATATGGCACTAACTTGAAGCCAAAAATCATATAAATCCTAGTGCTACTCCATAGAATCAGAGGTGAGAGTGAGGCACTCAATTTTCTAGATCATCATTTCTTCTTTGTACAGGTGATTTGTTCTCAACACCATTTTATTGATTGGGCATTTATGGTAAGTGAAAATCTGGCCAATGCCCTAGATAGAGCTAAACATCAAAATAAATTCTATATGTCTTTAGTTTTAATGTATATATTAGCCACAATCAAAATTTGGCTAGGACTCCCTAGATTAGAGGAATTTCCTGATGATTTTAAGAGCTACGAATTTTTCCCCTCTTTGCAATTGCACAACAGTTATGCTGAGTATCTCTGAGTTAATGATGCATTTATGATGAGACTATGTAGGGAGCAACAAGGTTGCCCAAAAAGGATATTCTCTCCTTAGGCCATGGCTTTTATCAGCCAGTTTGGATGTTATTTCATTCAATTGGGGATTTCTCACACATTCATCTTGCAAGATTCGATGACTTCCCTTTGAAGCTGCCCAGATATCCTAGTGATGAGACAAGCACTTCAAGTGAATTTGATCTGCACTGATGCCAGGAAGAAAGGCTATGACTTCCCCATGACTATCGAAGCTGATAGTTGTGCATCCCAGTCTGAGGAAAAGAATGTTCTAAAGACATTCTCAAAGAGATTTTCATTAGAAACCGATGATGTTCTGAGGCCATGGTATGATCTTGTTAATTATGCTCATGAATACCTGCAAATGAGCCAAGCTATCCATCATGTAGATGATATTGAAGAATACTGGGCCATTTGCAAAGATGATTTGGAGAGTAGAGAGAGATTCTACGCTAGGTTAACTATTGAACAAATCAAACAGTTCAAATTTAACATAGCAGTGGAGCGGTTAGAAGATGATGGCAATCACATGTATGAAAATACATATTTGGAGAAGATAAAGCTCACTCCTATCAGTTCTAAGCCCATGCTAGATCAATCCATCAGTGACTTGTAGACTCTAATGAGTGACATTTACAAAAGGACGGAGCAATGGGTTGAATGGACTGCAGGAAGAAGGAAGAGGCCGAAAAGGAATCCTCCTACTCAAAGGACCCCGACAAAAGATAATTCAAACATTACAACAACTTCTTTAGTGATACTCCCAACTATGACCAAATGTTCATCTCAACTAGCTAGGGGAGGTGATGAACCTCCTAAAAAATAATTTCAACCAAAAAAGACTTGTGGAGAAGGCCCGCTTCCAGATATTGGATTGACAGAGGAACCCACCAAAGGTGCAGGACCTGAGCCATCAGCTAAAGTAGTCACTGTAGATGCATTGGCTGATATTTCAACCCAAGATACCCCAAGGAGAGAGTCTCTTGTTGTAGTAGAGGTGGGTGAAGATACCTCCAATGCTTCAGCTATAGAATCAGATGAGAGGGTTGAGAAGAAACAAGAGACTGCTCAATTCATCAGATTGGTGTCCTCTTCCCCTACCTCTGTAAATCCATTTTCTTCAAGACCAAAGTCTACTCCTCTAGTTATTAGGAAACTATTTATAGAGGATTTGGTCTCTGCCACCAAGGTCACAAGTGCTGAGTCATGGATAGAGAACACTCTGGAGCACAAAAGACAAAGGGTAGAAGAAGGAGCTCCCAGCAAAGATACTTTAGCTCGAGCCTTGCAACCCGGCGCCGCTACAGAAAAAGCTAACAAAGTGAAAACATTGTCCACATTGGGCCGGGATCCTAAGACTGGTTATTTCACTATGGAAGCGGCCAAGCCTACCAAAGAAGGATGATTTGAGGATATGAATGCCTTAGATTTTTAGTTGCAGTCATTTGACATGGGTTTAGCTTAACATGATACCAAGGTGGATTGGTGGAAGTCCACTAATGTAGTGATTGAAGAAGAGCTAGAAGAACTTAAAATGGATAAGGTACAACTTAAGGTTGAAGTCAATGAAGTGACTAATTTCATCTGGCAGTTGGTCACCCCAATTGCTAGTATTCCCAGTAATCAAACCACGGTCAATCCCAATGCCACGGAGAATCAAGCCATAATAGCCAAATTGCAAGAAGATAGGCATTTCATGCAGATCGGAAAGGGATGGGTCAAGAGATTCAAATCTAAAGGATTGGTAGTTTTTGATAAATTGGGTAATGCTCTCTTAAGACTAGAAACAGAAAGGAGCAATATTGAGAATAATTTACAGACTCTCGCATCTGAGAGAGCGAAGTGTTAAGAATGCATAGTGATGCTCCATGTGGTAGTAAAGATGAAGACCATGAATTCATTGAAAGCCAAGATTATGTAAAAATGAGATGAACCTCTAATCGAGTGGCTTCAAAGCCTAGAGTTTAAAATCAAGATGATCATTCAGGCTGAGATAGGGTTGCAACAAGTAGATGTTAAGATCAAGGAGGAACAGATTAAAGACTTTAAGATTCTTCAAGGTATGCACACAGAATCATAGATGAGTGGACAAGGAAAAGAAATAATAGGATTGGCTAATATGCAGAAATCATTTTCTAATTATGTGCATAAGCTGACAGAGAAGTCTTCCACCCATTTGGACAAGGTGCCAGAACTTTGGCAGTTGAGTGGATGTATCTATAAAGCCATGGAAGAATTGAAATATTAGATGGATGCAATTAAGATCATAGCCAAGGAGCATTCCAGGTGGCTTATCTGATATACCAATGTCCATGTCAACATGCATGAAGAGCTCATCTAAGTTATTATAGTTGTCACCGCCTATATGGTTAAATTAGTCAAAGGGAATGAAACTGAAACTTAAATAGATTCCCCCTTTGTACCAAATTTTGATGATATTGTAATGGATAATCCTTTGTTTATCATTCTTTCTTAAAATAATTTGAACTGTTTCAGTTACTCTTTTTGTAACGGTCAAGAATCAAACTCTATATGTACTATACTGAAAGTTAATACAAAGGTCGGCTAAATTTTGGTGTGAAAGATAGCATTTTGCGGAGTCAATTGTGTGTGTTTGACTACCATTAATTTAACTATTCCATTGCATTGCATTTATCTTTTTATTGAATTCAAATGTTTCTTTGAAGTTAGATTTTCAATTTGTATTCGAACCAGAGTTTTGTACTATGATTTGATACAGATAATTAAGGGGAAAATTTGTTGTTATCCTAAGTTTGGGAAACATTTCTGTGATATAGATCTGTTCATTGTCATTTCACCTTTAATCTTTAGTCTTGCATCTACATTTTTAGTAGTCGTTCATGCACTACCAGTTTTGGGAGTTAATCTAATTGATGAAATCTCAAAATTGGCTAGATTTAGAGTTGAGTTTATCCTTCCTACGCTATTTCCTGTCTAGGTTTAGTTTGGTTTACCTCTTCTATTCTCAGGTTAAGAACATACCCCTGTTAGATTAGGAAAGATTAAAATTCACTGAAAATCATTCATATAAGGGAGATGTACCTTTAAATTCAGAGGGAAATTAGTTTGCAATTATAATTTCCCAACTGTTGTATTCGATTGCTTCTTCAAGGTTTGGGTATTTTGGAGTTATAACAAAGAAGAACAATCTGTTTACCAACAGGGTGTAGATAAGTACCTTGATTTATACTTATATATATTTTCAGTCCGTCTCTTTTCTTGCATCAACATGAATTATTTTCTAATAATTTGTAGGTTGATGCAGCCTCCTAGTCAACTGAGTGACCAATAGACAAGGTTCGGACCCCTAGTATTTTTCTCAGGTACTCAAATGTATCTTTAGGAAATTTCTTGATCCATACAATGTTGGAGCAATTTGCAGCAGCATCCACATATTCTTCTTCTACATTAGATTGTGAGATGCATCCTTGCTTCTTACTTATCCATGTGAAAAGTCTGTCACCCATGAAGAATGTTCCTCCTGTTGTGCTCTTTCTGTCATCTAAGTTTGCAGCCCAATCAGCATCTTTATAGACTTGAAGCTCAAATTTGTCTTCTCTTTTATACCATAAGCCATAGTCTTCGGTATTATTTAGATATCTCAGAATTATTTTGACAATAGTCATGTCTAATTCCTTGGGATTAGCAGAGAATCTTGCAACTATTCCAACTGCATGTGTTATGTCTGGTCTAGTATGAACAACATACATGAGTTTTCCAATCATAGATCTATATAGGGTCTGATTTACCTGGGTTGACTTATTGTCCTTTTTCATCTTTGCATCCAGTTTCCATAGGTATTCCAACTGGTTTGGAGTCTTCCAGCTTGAATATCTTCAACACTTCCTTGATGTATTTGGATTGTGTGATATAGATGCCTACATCCTGTTGAAGAATTTGTAGACCAAGAAAGAATTTGATCTCCCCAAACATTGACATCTCAAACTCTTAGCTCATTTCATTAGCAAATGATTTTCATAACATATCATTACCACCAAATATGATATCATCAACAAATATTTCAGCAATCAAAATATTATCAAAATACAGATTATTGTTTTCACTTTTTCTTACAAACCCAATACTTATGAGATAGGAGTGAATTATTTCATACCATGCTCTAGGTACTTGTTTTAATCCATACAAGGCTTTGTGTAGTCTACAAACCATGTTTCTTTTGTTAGGATCAACGAAACCTGCTGGTTGTTCAATGTATACCTCTTCTTCTAGTATTCCATTTAGGAATACAGATTTGACATTCATTTGGTATACCTTAAATCCTTTGAATGTAGCATAAGAAAGTATAATTATGACTCCTTCTAGTCTAGCAATGGGTGCAAAGGTTTCTCCATAGTCAATACCTTCTTCTTGTCCATACCCCTTGCATACTAATCTTGCTTTGTTCCTTGTGACTTCTCCATTCTCATTCAGCTTGTTTCTGAATATCCATTTTGAACCAATGACATTCTTGTCATCCGATCTAGGTAATAATGTCCATGTTCATTTCTTCTCAATCTATTCTATCTCATCATTGATAGCACTGAACCATTCTTCATTTTAAAGTGCACTATTAACAAATTTAGGCTCAAAGTCCCAAATTAAACATCTAATGTTCAGTGACTTACTTCTTTTTCTCATTCCATCCTTCTTGTCTCCTATGATCTAGTTTTTTGGATGGTGTCTTCTGACATACTTTGCAATTACTGGTTCAACTCTTTGTTCATCATTTTGATCATCATCATGACCTTAATTCTAATCTCCATCGCTCAGGACATCATTTTGAACAATTTCCTAATTTTTGGTGTTTGCAGCCTGATGCTTGGGTGCATTGTTCTATCGCTCAGGAGTGATACGTTGTTTCTTAGGAAGAGTGTTATGTTCTTTACTGTATTCAAACCTGTTGTAGTCTTCTATTTCCTTCTTCTTTCCTCATCATTTTTATCAAATTCATCTATTTTGACATTTGCACTTTCAATCATTTTGTTAGGGGATTTGTTAAGACATTTATAAGCCTTAATTTTGGTAGAATACCCTAAAAAAATTCCTTCTTCACCTTTGGATTCAAGCTTTCCATTTCTATCATCTTTCAAAATACAACATTGACTTCCAAAAATTTTGAAGTAACTTACATTAGGTGTATGTCCATACCATAGCTCATAAGGTGTCTTATTGGTGTCTTTCTTCAATTGAACTCTATTTAATGTGTAGACAATAGTACTGACAGCTTCTCTCTAGAATGTTTGAGTGATGCCTTTCTCAATCATCAGTGTTCTGGCACAATCAACAATGGATATGTTCCTTCTTTCAGCAATCCCATTTCTTTGTGGTGTTCTTGGTGTAGAAAATTGTCTTTGAATTCCATGCTCATTACAAAAGTTAATGAATTCTTTAGAAATAAATTCTCCTCATCTATCTAATCTTAAGCATTTTAGTTCCTTACCACTATGTTTTTCTACAATAGCTTTTTACCATTTAAACATCTTGAATGCTTCTAATTTCTCTTTTAAGAGCATAACTGTCATCATTCTAGAATAATCATCAACAAAGAGAATGAAGTTTCTATCACCATAGTAACTCTTTGTTCTCATTGGTCCACATAGATTAGTATGGAATAATTCTAGAATGGCTTTAGATGTGTTGTTTTTTCTCTTGAAAATAGACTTTTTCATTTTACCTTTTTGACAATTCTTACACATGACATGGTCGGGCTTTGACATGCTCGGTAAGCCTCTTACTTTCCTTTTATTTCTTATCCTAATCATGTTGTCAAAATTTACATGACATAACCTTTTTATGCGACAACCATATGTCTTCATTTCTAGCCATTAAATAAGTGTTGTTACTATCATCAAGCTAGAATAGGTTACCTTTTGTCTGTTCACTAGTTCTGATCAACCTTCCTGATTCATTAAATATATTTTCCTTTTTGTTCTCAAATGCATCTCAGTGACCTATGTTTTTCATCTGTGAAACACTCAATAGATTATAGTTAAGTCCTTTTACCTAGTATGCATTTTCACATCTGATCAGATTATTAAACATTATGGTTCCTTTACCTTCAATCAGACAAAGGTGAGTTATTACCCATTCTTACTAATCCACCATTATAATATTCAAAAGTTTCAAACTTTTCCTTATCTCCAGTCATGTGGTGAGTACTTCCACTATCAATAATCTAGACATCATTTTTTACTAACCTTAGATATGAGTGTAGTTTCAACATACATTTCCTCTTTGTCTGAATCATACTTCATAGCAACAAATACCACCTCAATATCTTCATCAGATTCGGTGTCAGTATTCTCATCTTTGTTCTCATCCAGGTAACAGGATTTCTTCCCTTTGTCCTTGTATTCTTAGTTGTCTCTTCTGTCAAATTTTCATTTTTTTTGGTAATCTCTATCATCACCTATGTCAAACTTCTTTTCATATGATTTGTCATTATTTTTGTCTTCTTTTCTTTTGTTAGGAAATCTAGAAGAAAAGTGTCCAATCTCTTTACAATTAAAACATACCAATGGTAATTTACCTTTGTACCTACCTTTTCCTCTCTGCAATCTTCTAGCCATTAGTGCTTCAATCTCATCGAGTTCTTGGTCATCACTATCACTTTCACTATCATTTCTCATAGTGTGTTTATGACTTGATTTACTTATTTTCAAAGAATATTTGAATGCAGACTCAATAGATGGTAAGACATTGTTGTCAAAGTTATTAATCTCAAATGAAATAAGTCTACCAACCAAACTATCTAGAGTGACATTTTTATTTGCTACTGCTCTCATTTCTTGTATAGCAGATATTCTAATAGTATAAACAAGTAGTAAGGTTCTTAGGATTTTACTTACCACTATTTCTTCTTCAAGTACACCTCCAACTACTCAGATAGCATTGAATACCTCTTTGATTCCATAGTTGTACTAAGTGATGTTTTCTCCTTCTTTCATTCTTAGGTCATCAAACCTTCCTCTTAGGCTTTCTGCCTTAGCTCTTAGTACATTTGCATCTCCTCCATGTACTAGCTTCAATTTGTCCCACATTTTCTTTGCAGTGGTGCATATTTTGACATCTTCAAATTCAGCATCGGAGAGTGAGGAAGAAATTTCTATCATCATAGAATTATGTTCATTCTTTTCTCTCAATTGATCAAGTGTGTGAGGTCCAATAGGAAACACATATTCAGTATCCAATTATTGAGTAACATCATTTCCAATACCTGATAGGTGGAGTCCTATCCTTCTTTTCCATGATGCAAAGTTGTCTTTGTTCAACTTAGGCACATCCCTTTTTCTCATCTTGTGATCTTTTTCTTAGGTCGTGAAACGTTCCTTCTAAGCACACAAGCTCTGATACCAATTGTTAGAATAACAAAGAGGGGGGGTAAATCAGTTTCCTCAAAAATTAATCCAATAAATCAACCCAAAACTTTATACCACAAATATAAACCTCTAGTTATCTTTAGTCCTACAAGATGTATGCCTTTAAATAATCTTATCAAATAACTACTGCTCAAAGTTCACTATTTATCCCTTTTCTTGAGCTTTACCGAAATACAATAAATAACTTAATTTTTACCGATCAATCCTATTTTACTAATGTGTAAATCAAAACATCAAAGAAATGAACCATATACACATTTGATACATGGATTTTTAACATGGAAACCCTGTTAGGGGAAAATCCACTTGGGACTGCTAACCCAAAATTTTAACTCTTCTGAAGTGAGCTCGTTGAAGAGCCAACCCCGTTAAACATTACAAACACATTGTTAAGTGCGACCTTGTTAGAGGATTTAATATAATAGTTTGTCACTTGATATCTAGCATTTCACTATGCTATCTTCATGAGAAACTTTTTGATACTCCTTGGGATGTATCTCAATATATAAAGGATAGTTAAATCCCACTCTGTTAAGAGATTTTCTGAATCAATGGTTAAACTTGTTAGGAATAAGATGTCTCAACCTTGGATAATTCCTATTCTTATTATTTGTTTTGTAAAATGTATTTTCTTGCAAATAATGTAATTAAGTGTGAGTGTACATGTCTATTTGGCATGTTGATGTGTCACTCCATTTGATGTGTCAGCATCTTGAATTGTGTGTAAGGAGATCATGGCTGAAACGGTTATGATGGATTCCTATGACACGTAAGAGCTACTTCTAGGAGATTTCAATGATAGGTGAAGACATGCAAGACATGTGAAAACTGATAAAAAAATTTAGGGTTCCTATTTTCTCAGAGAATGGTAAAACCCTAATACAGCTATCCTTGGAAGTTTCCCTAAAAAGGAAAGCGCATGATATAAGTGTTTTTTAGGGTTATAGGAAAGGATACGAAAATAGTGTATTATTGGTATGATCTGGTGCTACTAGATTTGTCTTAGAGTGTTGTTGATTGTCTCCTAAAATAACTTGCATTGCAAGTGTGTTGTAACCGTTGTGTTGAAGATAATACATTATGCAGGTTTCGGAGTGCTGGGGTTTTTTTACCGAAAGGTTTTCCCCAGGGTAAATCATTTTGTCATTCTGTATTTTCTGTATGCATGGTATGTGGCTGCAATATCATTGTTAAAGTATTTAACGAATCTGAAATTGTAAGGATTTAAAAGAATTTGCACAATACTTTCCTATAGAGATTAGTGTAGGAAGTTGTTTTCACACCTGAGTTTCCTTACAAGTGGTATCAGAGCCTGAACAACTTTTGATCCTAGTTGTTGGGTAGGGTTTTTTGAGCTAATCTCAAGTTGAGTGGGAGTTTTTTGTGCAGAGCATTCTAAATCTTATTTGTAGATTGAGATGGCAGGTTCCTCATACAGTAGAATGGAGGTGGAGAAATTTAATGGCACTAATTTCGAGTTGTGGAAACTCAAGATGGAAGACATGCTTGAAGACCGTGATCTATGGGAGGCTACTTCACTTGATGTGAGACTTGCAGTGATATCTGAAGAAGATTGGGAGATCAAGGATCAGAAGGCTAAGGGTCTCATCAGACTTTGTCTAGCAGATGTCATTCTTCTGAATGTTCTTGATGAGACTACTGCAAATTCTTTGTGGACACAGCTTGGGTCTGTGTATCAAGCCAAATCTTTGGTGAATAAGTTGTTCCTAAGAAATAAGTTTTATTCTTTAAGAATGGAGGAAGGTGGATCCGTAACTGATCATCTCAATGCATTCAATTTATTGATTGCACAGTTGGCATCATCCAGTACCAAGATCGAGGAGGAGGATCGATGTATGACGCTGCTTTGTTCCTTGCCAAATTCATGGGACCATCTTGTGATGCTTCTCAAAGTGCTATAGTCACATTCTGTATGGGTGATGTGGTGTCTTCGCTTCTATCTGAGGAGATGCAAAGAAAGACTTCAAATTTGTCTAAGGAAGCCCTTGATGTTCATGGGAGATCCAACGACAAAGGAAAGCAGAATGACAATAAGTCAAAGAAGGGCATATCCAAATCCCGTGGGAGCTCTAAGACTCCTGGAAAGTCCAAAGTGAAAGGTTGGAACTGTGATAAATCTGGGCACTTCCAGAGGGACTGCAAAGAATCGAAGAAGAAGAAGAAAGGCTCAGATTCATCTTCTAAAAAATCTCAAGAAGATGGAGATGCTTTTATTGCAGCTTTGGCAGCGCATGCATCTAATGATATATGATTAGTAGACTTGGGTGCTTCTTTTCACATGACCTCTCATCAAAATTGGTTCTCAAAATATGAAGAGTTTGATGGTGGAAAGGTGTACTTGGGTGATGATTCTCACCTAAAGATAGTTGGACTCGAAAGGGTCACTATCAAATTTCCTGATGGATGAGTAAAGGGAATCAACAAAGTTATGCACATTACGGGTTTGGAACAAAACCTATTATCTGTAAGTATGTTGAATGATGTTGGTGTGCAAGTTGTCTTTTCAAAAGATGGATGCAAGATGATGAGAGGTTCTATTGTGCTCGCTAAAGGTACTAGGAGAGGTACTTTGTTTCAGCTTGATGCATGCATTTCCCAGTGCAATAGTTCTTCTGTTTCAAAGAAGAGAGTGGCTATCACTTCATCCCCACCATCTGAATGAGCAGTAAAGAAGACTGTGGCAATGGGTTCCGATAGCAGTGCAATAAGTGTACCTAAGGGTGCAAACACTTTGGAAGGAAAGCTTCCTGCAGAAAAGACAATGTTGTCACATATGATATTTGGCCACATTGGTGAGAAGGGTCTTAGGACCTTGAAAACTAAAAATCTTGTCGAGGGGCTAAATGATTGTAATCTCAAATTTGATTTCTGTGAACACTATGTTTATGGTAAGCAAAATCATGTTTAGTTCTACTCTAGTTCTCACAAGTCTTCTGGTATTTTGGATCTTATTCATTCTGATGTATTTGGTCCTGTAAAAGTTCCTTCTATCTCCAATTCTATATATTTTGTATCTTTTATAGATGATTATAGTAGAAGGACTTGGATATATTTCCTGAAAAGTAAGACACATGTTTTCAAGTTGATTCAAGGAATTTAAGGCTCTCGTGGAGAATTAGACTGGTAAAAGAATCAAGTGTGTGAGAACTGATAATGGTGGTGAGTTTTGTTCCATAGAGTTTGAACAGTTTTGTAAAGAACAAGGAATTGAGAGACATAAGACAAATCCTTACACCCTGCAGTAAAATGGATTTGTAGAGAGAATGAACAGGACACTGATGGAGAAGGCTAGGAGTATGCTTAGTGGAGCTGGTTTAGAACAAAGGTTTTGGGCCAAAGCTATGGCCACTATTTTCTATCTGGTTGATAGATCTCCTACATCAACTCTTGTTGGTAAGACACCCATGGATTTGTGGTTTGGCAAGAAGCCTTCAATTAGACATCTTCATGTTTTTGGTTGTGAAGCTTATGCACATATTCCAAAGGAGAAAAGATCTAAGTTGGAAAACAAAGTTGTCAAATGTATTTTCATCGGATACAATGTTGGTG
>MU226832.1:1961089-1971907 GCA_018584345.1 Thuja plicata | reverse complement strand
AAAAATCTTTCTTCTATTCAGAAATGGAAACTTTGAATTAATTGTGCTTTAAAGAGAAATAAAACAATTAAATTCAAATAAAACAATATTAAATCAAAGAGATAAAACAGTTAAAACAGGAATAAAACAATTTATTGGATTCTTTTCAATAAAACATTCTATTTTTAATTGGCTTTTCTATTTGTTTTATTTCAAAACAGGAAAGTTTCTATTTTGATCCTCTCAGAGTTTATAAAAGAACTCTCATTCTTCATTCAAACCCCCTGAAAACTTTACTCAAATTTGCATTGTTAGAATACTGAATTGTGGTCTCATTTTCTTGCTAATATAATATAGATTAACTTCATTTTGAAAATAGATAGCTTTCAATTTCTAGATTAATGGCATTTAGTATTCATGTTTAGATGATCTCTCATGTTTCAATTTCTTAGCATAATCTTGCATTGCATTGCATTTATCATGTTAAATCCTTCGTTCTTAGATTGGTCCATGGTTGTGAGACTCTCATCCTGAGAGCAATTTCAAAAACCCCATCTAGATAGAAGGAAACAGGTCGAATCACATAGGCAGGCAGGATGAATAACTCATATTCAGTCTTGTTTGTACCTGGTGAAGAAGGACTATGTTGAAGTGTGTGGTTGATTGACAAGGCCAAAATTAACACATACACTTATAATGGCCTTATCTTTAGATCAAGATTCCTTCCCTATAGAGCTCAAACCTTTCCTAACATTTTCAATAATATCACTTTGTGTGTTAGAAATTTTTCTCTTTTTTGATGTTGTGTCTACACCCAACAATTTCAATGGCTCTTGCAAAATTTTTGTATAAATAAAATTGAAAGAAATTGTGCTTGTTCAAGTGTTTCAATATTATCATATTTATCCATTATTTCCCTTTCTATCTTATTCATTGACCTCTTCTTAGAGAGACTTAAGGGTTTAACATCAGCAAGTGATCTCAATTTCTCCACATCCATTGTAAGTAAATGATCTAGGTTTCTATAATTAATTCTTTTCTTTACATTTTGAGCTAGATTTATATGTTCATCCATACTAGTAGGAGAAAGTTATCCTAACCCTTTTCCAGCTTCCATTTCTTGAGATTTTGTAGGGAGTGATCCTAACTCTTTTCCAACAATATCCATTTCTTTGACTTGGGTTAACCCTCCTGTCTAAGCTTCTCCTTCATCTCGAACTTGTTGATTGCGAGATACATGCACAAAAATGAATTAAATCAGAAAAATTAGAGAAAAATGAAAAAAAAGACATATAAAACTCAAGCATGTGAGATTAGAGATGGATATCTTCTTTAGTTTTATAATAATATGCCAATGAAGATTCGCAATGTTTTTGTTCTCTAGCAGGTGACCTTTTCCTTGCAGATTTACTTTGCCTTTCCTTATTGTTTCCCATCTCCGTTCTTCAAAAAAATGCCTTCAAAAAAATTACCAGAGGTAAAACACTTGCATATATATTCACTTGGCTATGTTTCTATTAAAAAAAATGAATTAATTGGATTTAGGTTTCTCAAAAAAAAAAACTTTGATTTATACCCAAATGAAAAGTTGTGACCAAAAAAATAAAACCGGTCGACCTAGTTCGGGCGAACACACCTAGCAAAAAAATATGGCGGTGTCCTTTTGATCATACATTTTCTAGGGGTGTTCATACAAAGGCCCCTTCCAAGAAGTCATTTTAACCCCTTCGTATGAAGGGGCTAAAAATGATTTTTTAGCTTAGGACAACATAATTCTATAAAATTTTGCCCTTTCAAGGTGTCAGTCAAAGGCCAATTAAGGCAATATTTTGAAAAAAAAAGTGAGATTATGCTACTCCGAACAAGCTTTAAAAAAACTATAATATTAATATATATTGAGTTCATAGAGTATTTCTATTTTTAGTTTAATTAAGCATAGCTTGTTTGGCCATTTAGCAACCTCTCTCTTCAACGCTTTGGGAGAAATAGTAAATTAGGAAAAAAAATTATGAAAAATATGTAGGAAATAGGGATTTATGTTATATTTCTATCAAAAAAAGAAAATATGAATTTTGATATGTACAGATCAAGTTAGAGCGATCTGAAAGAACCTATTTCTAAATTATAGTTAATGTCACTTCATAACTCAATAAACTATAAAATTTTGAACCAAATTGAATGAAACCAATTGGATCCTCTAGATATTGGTGTCACAAACCTAACCTCAAAATAAATTGTTCTTTATAAATTTTTTTTTTTTAATTTATGGCGATCTGAATGACTCTCTTTAAAAATGTTGATTTTGAATACAAACCACTTTTTGAAGAAGGAAAAAAGGACACAAATCAATTCCAATTTTTTAAAAAAAATATATTTAGAAACTAGAAACAAAATGCCAAATGTCACTAGTTTACATCATCTTCAAATTCTTAATAGTTTTGCATCAATATGTGTCTAAAAGTGAAGTTTTTTGTTTCAGAATGTTTTTTTCTGTATCAAAGTAGGATATTTACCAAAGTCCCTTACTGAGTCTCATTGGGCTCTTGTTTGGAATGATCAATTTGTTTTTTGAGTGGTTGTATGTCTCACAAACAAATGTGTAAAATTGTTTACCATTTGTATCAACCTTCTATAGAAGGAGAAGTGATTTTTGTGATGAATAAAATGGTGATCAATGGTACATCTCACTTTATTCATACATTGTAATGAAAAACACTCTAAAAAAGTGAAGATGATTAGCCCAGTGAGCAAAGGTGCCAATTCATCATTTACACAATGTATGGTTTTGGATTCCTTATGAAGAAAATGTTAATAGTATGTAAATCTGATATGTGTGTAATAAACGAATAAAGAAAATTAAATTAGATAAATGAAAGTAAGTGAAAGATGAAAAGAAGGAGAATGAACTCACTTTAAAGCTAGGAGAGGAGGATTACACTTCAAATCTAGTTTTGACTGTCACAAAACTATCAGAATCATAAATAGTTTTGGATCTGGCACCTTGACACCGGTAAATTATGACTATGAAAATTATAGATCCAAAGGACTATGTCAAAAAAATTGACCTTTTCCAAAAATTCTACCTAGTCCAGGACTATGTCGAACAAAGTTGACCTAGTCCTTTTAACTCCAAAATTGATGAAACTTGTAGAGGCCCTGTGTCTGGTCCTGATATTCTTGACTCCGACTCCAACTCTAAAACTCCCAAAACCTTCTCGTAAACACAAAAAATAAGGGGAATAATATTGTGGGGAGGGGTTTTCCTCATTCTAACCCCTATTTAGGATTCAACCTTGAGATTAAATTGAAGTAAATTTATCGTGTAGCTGATATTAGATCGAAGCAATGAAATATATCATACCATGTAGATGCAACTATCTCCAAGTATGTAATCAATAATTTTATTATAATAGCTTTGAATCAACATAAAATCCAAAATTAAATCATGTAAGACAAAATCCCATGTAGCAGATGTTGTAATTCGGCACAATGTTGGATTGAGGAAGAAAGAGAAGAATAAGATTTGATGAATGAATGTAGATCTCCTTCCTTGATGTCAAAATCCTTTTCTTGGAATCCAAAGGGAAAATAAGCTAGATATATGGAAGGAAATTCCTTGAATGCATGATGGAAATTATGGAATTAAGACTTGAAATGCGTAATGGCTTCCTTGCACTTGAATGCTAGATGGGCTTGAATTATTTATAATGGATGCCTTCAAATGGGCACTTTCTTGAACTTGTATCTCTTGAATGAAAAGTAGTATCTTGCATGTATATAATGATGTGAAAATGATAGGAAGATGTCTCCTTTTATACATAGTTTGGGGCTTAGATCTCATAGGCCGACCTCAATTAAAGGTCTAGGAGAAAAACCTCCGCATTGGGTCCAGAGCCCACTTAAATTCAATGCCCAAAGACAAGGTTGACTTAGTTTGACCAAGTTCAGGACAAGGTCTACTTAGTTAGACCTAGTCTTGGAATTCTAAATTTTTTCCTGGATTTAGGGGAGTTTTCCAAAAAGAGGAGGTGAAAACCTTAGTCTTCCAAGAAATCAGGGAAAATCCCAAAATTTGAAATTAAATGCATAGGACCTAGGTGGAAAATGAATTATGTGAATGGATGGATAATGGGAAAATATGTATATAAATTAGAGCCAACCTCGAGTTTGAAGGAGGAGGACCTATATTTGAATTAAGTATGCATTTAAGTGTAATATGAGGTCCTACCATAAGAAACAAACTAAAGTAGGCCAAAAATGGTTTCAAAATGAGTACAATTAAGTGCTTACTTTTTAGGACGGTATATTTAGCCCCCACTTTAGCGGGAGTATGAGACAAACTCATGCTCATAATAAAGGAAGAGAAAGAAGAATGATGAGAGAGAGATGATGATAGGTGAGTTGAAAAGAGATAAGATGCCACTAAGTGTAAGTACTTAAGCCCCCAAACCAAGGATCTTAACTCCACATCTATGCACAAGGGTATGAAAGAAAATGAAAAAGAAAAAAGAAAAAGAAAAGACAAACGACACAAAATTACTAAAAAAACTCCAAATCAACTAGTGAAGAGACCTCGGCCATAAATGTCTCATCCACTAATATCATGTCTGGAAATATATTGCAAGAGCACAAGTGATCACATAGGAAAAAAAAGAGCATCGCCAAAGATGATACCAACTCCATGGTCCAACCTTTTAGCAAATCCATGAGAGAGAGAGAGAGAGAGAACTCACAACAATGAGAGAATGCGCTTGAAATGTTGAACCATCAGAAGCACAGAGTGTGACATCTGGATTAGCCAATACTTCACCTGAGATTTTCCAAAGTAACCCAATCTCCTCTTCTGCACTCTCACTTTATTTTTCTTCCTCTGCACGCAAGATTTCAATCTATTTTTACATTCTTTGAATTGTTCCCAATTGGTTCTCTCTCTCTACACGCAATGATGAAATTTGTTGTCTTAGGGCTTGGATAATTTGACCAAGTTGATTTTCCCCATCTTCTCACAATAATCTCATCTCTTCTTGTAGTTTTCAATAATTCCAAATTGGTTCTCACCCTCTGCCGTAAGTATTTTGTTTTCTTCCTTCACCCTACGAAGCTCGTATAAAAGACATGTATGGTAATCTTCACACTATTTAGGAGGCACAAATTGGTAACAATTCAAGCAATAGGAATCAGAAAATGCACACCCTTCTTCACCAAACTCTATAGATGGGCAAACTAAAATACATCTGGAAGTAGAGTTCCTCTCTTCACTTCGGGCCATTGCAAATTAGTGAAATTTTTCTTCTCTTCCCTCAAGAAAAATAGCTTATTTCAATGGTCGCCCATGAATTTTTTTAAATGGCCAATTGGTTTCCTTTACTTCTTTCAATGGCTATCCATGATTTTTTCTGCAATCTTCCAACCTTTCATACATAGTTATTACAATTTAATACCCTCCTAGTACATAGGTGTTTCAAGTGAGTGAAATTGTACTCTCTCTCTCTCTCTCTCTCTCCAAAGTGACCCAATCTCCTCTTCTACACTCTCACTTTGTTTCGCTTCCTCTACATGCAATATTTCAATCTCTTTTTTCATTCTTTGAATTGTTCCCAATTGGTTCTCACTCTCTACATGAAATGATGAAATTTGTTGTCTCAGGGCTTGGATAATTTGACCAAGTTGATTTTCCCCATCTTCTCACAATAATCTCATCTCTTCTTATAGATTTTCAATAATTCCAAATTGTTTCTTAGCCTCTGTCGTAAGTATTTTTTTTTCTTCCTTCACCCCGCAAAGTTCATATAAAAGACATGTATGGTAATCTTCACAGTATTTAGGAGGCACAAATTGGTAACAGTTTGAGTAGTAGGAATCATAGAATGCACATCCTTCTTCACCAAACTATATAGATGGGAAACCTGAAATACATCTGGAAGTAGAGTTGCTCCCTTCACTTCGGGCCATTGCAAATTAGCAAAAAATTTCTGCTCTTCCCTCCAGCAAAATAGCTTATTTCAATGTTTGCCCATGAATTTTTTTTAAATGGATGATTGGTTGCCTTTGCTTCTTTAAATGGCCATCCATGGTTTTTTTTGCAATATTCCAACCTTCCATACATAGTTATTACAATTTAATACCCTCCTAGAACATAGGTGTTTCAAGTGAGTGAAATTGTACTCTCTCTCTCTCTCTCTCTCTCTCTCTCTCTCTCTCTCTCTCTCTCTCTCTCTCTCTCCCCCTACTCTCTTTCTCTCTCTCAATCCTCCTCTGTTCTTTGTTTTTCAGAACCCAATCAGGTTCTGAGTAACTAGGAGCATGGATTCGTTATGTTCTCATAACCTGATCAAGTTCTGAGTAATTCGGAACACATAGTCATTATGTTCTCATAACTTGATCGGGTTCTATGGAATTAGGAGCTTTGTTTGGTTCAACTATCTTAAAACAGTCATTGCAAGTTCTTTAGAGGTCCCACAACTATTTTTCTGTTGTTTTACGCCAGTAACAGACAGGTTTGCACTTTTTTTGCATGTTTTTCTTTGCAATGATTGAAAATTGTGTTTTTTATTTGTGTTTTTAATGTTATTTTATCATTGTAAGTTCTCATTTCAAGAAAATGGTTAATTTGTTCTTATTTTTTGTATTTGATGTTCACATGTTATTCTATGTTTATGATATTATTCGTAGGGTCCATTCAATATGAACAATGGGAAAGAACAAAAGAGGAATAACTGAACAATGAGAGATAGAAAAGGAAAGACATAGGGAGTGCATGAGGAGAATACGACAAGGTACATCATCAAATGCAAGAAACGTAAGTGATGAAAATGTTGATGTTAATGTTAATGTGACAAATTTGCCATTTCAATTCGATGTCACTGTTAGCTCTTTTTCTTGCAACACTTACCTAATGATGACAGTACACCTAGCATACTTAGTTGCAACCTCTTTTAGGCAAGAGAAAGACTAATTTCTAAGGATTGGATAATATCCTTATTCATTTTTGAGCTCCACAGACTCAGGCAGGTTTTACCTTTTAAAGATTACTGATATCTCAATCTATGTATTTGGTGGATTATTTCATTCACTGGGTATGAATACAAACCTCACTGTAACAACTTATAGAGCACTTTAGAGATTGCAATGACTAACTTAAAATAGAGTACTATAAGCCAGGCTATGGTTTTGAGAACATAAACCAATGAGACAAGGATTTGCATCCTTCTTCCTTTCGACTTTAGGAGGGATAACCTAGTGATTCACTCTTTAAAGAATCAACAAAGTGGACACTGTCCTGCTGACATAAGTCCTTAATGAGTTCAGTTCATATATTTTAGCATCAAGTATGTTTGGAATAAAGTTTGAATGTTTCAAAAACTTAGATGATGATAGATTATCAAACCCAGGTCTAGATCAGTGCCTATCCTTTGGGTTACAGAGTCAAAATATTGAAGTTTCACATAAACAAAACACTGTAAGCTGCCTTACAACCTATATGCAATCAGGATAAGTTTCCTTACAAATTATCTGGTTACCTCTAAAATACTGTATCAAATCCTTAAATACTGATATGCTTCCTAAAACTACTCACAAAACTTAGTTCTTTACATGAAAGAAACTTGCAAGTGATTAGATAGTCACCTTGTAACCAAAATGCTTTAGACTGCCTTACAATATTAAACATAAAAAATCATACACAGGAAATAAAGAGACAAAAATAAAGAAGAGTAAAATTGCACCATATTTTATTGATGTAATCCTTCCTTTATACATAAAAAATCTTTGAAGCTTGAAAGAACACAGGCACAGATTTAGAAAGACTAATTCTCTTCATTATATTTCATCCTCCTTTTTTTAAATACAACTCTCTTCTATATATATGTCTTCAACCATCTTGGAATCCCTTTCAAAAGGATGCTACAAGATTTGGATGGTCTCAGAAAACCTAACCCTAAAACTACAGAAGAGACAAAAAGAAAGAGAGAGAAGAAGCAGTGGAATGACCGAGTCAAAAAGATAAAAATAGATATTCTTTGTTCTTCTTCTGATCTAGCAACTTGATTCTGATAGAATACATGGTAGATGGCAGTAGTTATGTTGAGTCTAGATGACCATGCTTTTAGATTTACCTACATTCTCCTTTTGCAATAACTGTCCTCTTTATCTTCAATGGTGAGGTACCAAGTAGTCATCCTTACTCATTGTCCAAAATTTCTTCTTCTACTACTGGCTTCTTTCTCTTGGGTGTAGTCATCAACTCCCATGCTTTCACCTCATCATCTAATGGCCATTTGAAGTCCTAAGTAGTTTGTATTTGGACCTTTTTCCTGTCCCATCTTGCATCAGTGATATGCTTGATATCTACTAGAAACTTATTGATGTCAGTTTCTGCCTTGAAAGCTTCGTCCAATATCTTATTGAACCCTTCTACATCAATATCAGTTCCTGAAATAAATGCCTCACTACTAGGAATTTTGCTATCAAACTCACCCCTCCAGGCATCTAAAGCCTTCACTTGATCATCATCTCCTCTTAAGGAAGGTATAAATCTGTTAAAATCATCAGAAAAGAGGCTTTACTTTACCTCAATTTGGTTCAATTTACCCTTAAAGAATGAGAGAGCAATATTAAATCTTTTGATCTCATCTTCAACTTCAGTCACTATTTCTAGAAAATCTGATCTCAGGGCTTGCAATGATGCTAGCTTCTCAAATAATTGCACCCTAGTAGACCACTTAGTAAAATAGGGGTTTAGGACAGCCAAATACCCCATTACCTCAGTGTGCAAAGCTGGCAATTTGTTATAGGTATTGAGTACAACATCAGCTTTATCTTTTAAGATGTCAATTCTATGTTGTAATACACCTTTCAATGCTCTTAAATAAATTGCATTTCCTTTCTCTTCCTCAGCTTTTTCCTCAACCACCTCCTCAGACTTTTCTTTGTCTTCAATTTGCAGGGGCTATGGTTGTACAGGTACATACATCACCTCAAGTTTTGTTTCCAATTCTTCCATTAATTTCTTTATCATTTGATCCCATTGGTAAAGTTGCACTCGGCACAATTCTCTATCTTTTGCCAATGCGCTAGTCTCTTCCACCAATGTGCTACACCTATCAGACAATTGTTTAGTTTTGTCTTCATTCAAGTGAGCCCAGTGTGTCATGATTTGGGATATCTCCAAATCCCCTGTATTTTGCATCGTCCACACCATTTGATTTCCCACCATATTCTCCTGAATATTCACCACTTGGGGCTTTTGATATTTTGGGCACAGGATCCACATTGCAAAGGCCTGAGACTTTGGGCTATACCCAAATCCTTTTATTACATCGCCTATCTAAACTTCACTAGCCATCTTGAGATCTGGTTGTTTCCTTATTTGATCAATTAAGGAAGATGCTAAATCACAACCCTCAGCCAATAGTATTCCACTCCCTAATACTAATTTCCTGGCATCTTCTGGTGAGATATCCTCATTTTCAAGATCACAAGTTTGCAAAGCCACCAATGCCTCATTAGTTATGGTCTCTTTATCATCAACTGTCAGTTCTTCTCTTATTTGTTCCTTCTTATACCATCTCAGGAAGTCTTTGAACTCCTCAGTTTTCACAAAGTTATCATCATTCAAAAATTCTTGTTGATGAATCAACCTCTCATCAATACATGCCTTAAGAGGCACTTCAACCTCATCCTCTAAATCAGGCTGCTATTTCTTACCTTCCCTATTTGCTTTCCTTAGGTTATGATCATATAACCTATTTCCAGGTACTAAGGCCTTAGCCTTATCTTTCTTCTTATTTTTCCCTTCATTTGAAGGCTGACCTATCTCTAGTGTCTGGCTCTTTGCAGTAGGTTCTTCTATATCATCTGATTGGGTGACTACTGTCAAATCCACAATGTGGCCCTCTGCTCCTTGTAACTGTGGTATTTCAGCAATATCCTATTGTGGTGGAGCATACCTAGTAGGATGTGCATAATCACTGTCACTACTACTGTTATATTTAGACTCTGAATGATCAGGTGTCTGAGCACCTTTTTTATCAAGAACAGTATCAAGTTGTTCTATAAGCACATAATAGTTGTCTATCATGGCTTTAATCCTGTCAAAATATGGGAGATCAAGGTAAAAACCCCCAAAAGCCAACCCATTCCTCTTTATTTGCCTCTCAAGTTTCAACAGCTCTTGAATCCTCAGCCTTCTTGTATGAATATCATCTTCATCTAAGATATTCCTTGTTGCATCTTCCTCTATGCATTCACAGTGGACATTAGTGTTGGGGATTGTAGGAGTATACAATCTTCTTACCCCTACCATAAAACCTTCTGGGTCAATGTATCTATAAGGGGCTGCCCCCATTCTGTATCCTTCCAACCATTGACCCACGGCATCAATAGCACCCTTGCCAATTGTGAAGTTAGAAATCCTGAACTGTCTAGGGGTCAAATTCCCCTTCTTATGTGGCGCAAAATGCTCATTGTCTGTCAACAATAGCTGCCATATAAATTCCATTGCTGCCACTCTCACTGATACATAATATGGTAATAGATGAGGTGGGTGAATACACCCATATACCCTAATGACTGTATAGTTTTCTTCCAAAAAGAAATCACCCCAATTATTCTCTCCATCCCACCTATCTGTGTAGTCACATGGCCTAAGCAATTGCATAATCTTTAGTGGGATTCTTGTTCTGCTGATTCCCAAACTCTGTACTATTGGATATACAATCCAATTTTGAAAAGCACAATAATCACAGTCCCTAGAAGTGTAATTCCAAACCCTCACCCAAAATTGGATAGGATTTGGTCCTGCTTGGTAGAATCTCTGAGGGGCTAAATTATTAACATCCA
>MU226832.1:1925911-1940916 GCA_018584345.1 Thuja plicata | reverse complement strand
AAATCATTTTGTATTAACTTCTAGGGAATTGCTAGTATTAGGATCGGTGAAAAGGGCACATATGTCACATTTTTCTATGCCTTTTATTTTCACATCCTCATAGGATAAACCATCAACATAAAATGTACAACACCTATCCCTCCATGAACCCCATTTTGTCACCTCTTGAGACACCTCATTTGCACTATTGGACATTTTTTCTAATGTAGTGGCAAGGGTAGAGTGATGCTGAAGACCAAAAGCCTTCAACCTGTTGACCAATATATTAATTTGTGCACTATTTTGGTTAAGGAGTTGCACAAGGTCTTCTTGTGATGCATCTACATGACCTAACGACACATGTGGAGAGCATATGGGTGGCGATGGTTGCGGAGGAGGAGAATTTTGAGGAAGGTTTACAGGTGGAGATTATGGTTGAGGGTTTATGGGTGGCGAGGGTTGTTGAGGGTTTAGAGGTGGCGATGATGGTGCTTCTACAGGGGGTGGTCTTTCATTTTGTTTTCATCTTTTTGGGTTGTTTGATGAATCTAGAATGAAATTAATAAAAGAAAACAAAAAATCAATAAAATAACCTAATTTGATTAAAATTGCAAAAAAAAACAACAACAAAAACAAACAAAATTACCTTTGTTACGGGGTACCATTGGTTGAAAATCTCGATCGGATCATGTTTTTTTCAAAGCATGATTGGGTTTTGCTACTGTTTACCCTCCTCCACACTTCTGCTCCGTGGTTTAGGCGTTAAAAAATGGCCTAAGCCATGGGCAGTTCTATTTTTGATATATTTCTCATAACTCGATCGTGTTATGAGAAATATCTCATAACCCGATCGGGTTATTACAAACTCAATGAGTCTCATAACCCGATCGGGTTATGAGAAATTCCTCATCACCCAATCGGGTTTTGAGGCGCACACAATTGTTTATAATATATTCTAGGCTTGGTTTACCAAGCCTAGAACGATTTCAAATTTTCAATAACCCGATCGGGTTATTGAAAATTTGAGATTTTCTTAAAGGTGTGTCCACTTTTTTGGTCTACAACTTGGTGCAAACACCCATAAATTACAATGAGCCTACAAAGGATAAGCTTAGCAATGTCACATAGTGAGGATCAACATAATAGGGTTATATACGATATTTATAATGATTGTTACAAATGTGACATTCATTGTTACATGTGATTTGAATCATACCACAATCAATGAATTCTTGAATTTTGCACTTCAAATTATAACATTCATTATTCTTATGGCTATGAATTTGATGAAACATACAAATGGAAGAATTGTCTTGTTTTTTGTTTTCTATTTTTTGCTTGTTTTCATAGGAAGAGTAATTAAGTGGGCCTTAAGTAGCTCAAACAAAATAGTCTCTTGTTGTGAGGAGAAATTAGGAGAAGAATGTATAGATAGAGTAGGCAAAGGAGAAGGTTGGAAACCTAAAGTTTCTTTAGAAAAATAATGCTAATCGGGAAGGTTCAATGTATTAGTGAGATAAGAGCCTATTTTAGGTGGAATGGGATTGAAATCTAAACAAGACCAATCATTTCCATACATTCATCAAATGGAGTTTTTAGATTCTTAAATTCAAGGGTCTTATTATTTCTATGGAATGTTCGTGTGAAACCTAAGGCTCCCCAATCATCATCTTGAAGAGTTGATGGTCCACCTATTTGTATTGGAGAAAGAAGTGAAGAAGGAAATGTAGATGGAATAGAGTCAATTTGATTAGGCTCCTTATGTTCTAAATTTAGGTTTATAGAAAGAAAGTCATCAAGGATATTATCCTCTTGAGTATTGTTGTAGATGTATGGTACTGCATGATAATCGGGCTCCAAAGCACTTTGTACAACAATCTCTGAATTGTTTTTAGATGTATCTTGAATGGTATTGAATTGATTGGATTATTTAAGTTCAAAGGATTCCTTAGGAAAAGAAAAAGCATCAATGATGTTATCCTCTAGTTATAAGGTATGTTTAGGGGAAGGACAAACATATCTCATCAAGGCCTCATCTATAGAAGGAATATCAATGAAACTCATAGGAAGTGGTCTATCATTAGGAGAAATAGTCATAAAATCGTCCTCTTGTACCAAATGATCCTTATAAGGAAGAGAAATTTTAGGAGAAAGACCATCATTGTTATTTAAGGCCTCTTTGGTAAGTGGGAGATCTTTACAAGGAATGGTAGCAATCATAATGTCCTTAGGGTTGGGATCAATTTTGGGAGGGTGAATTTTTTAGGAAGGAAGAACTAAATTGTCATCATATGCATGAAATGGAACATCTTGGAAATCTTGAAGAAATTTTGAAATTGAAAAAGAAAATGAAGATAACATTTCCATTGAGAATGAAATGCAATAACTATGGATGAAATGTTTTGTTAATCATTTGGACAAAATGCAATGCAATGCAATCTAAGAATGAACTAGATCTATGAAACAAGATGCAAATTTTTATTTTGTCTTTCTCACAATGCAAATATACTAAATGAACAATTCAATTTCTTTAAAGGGAGTCTAAACACCAAATAAAAGGTAGAACATGTAGGTCTAGATGCATACAATGTAACAAATCAATGATTAACACAATGCATATAAAAGTAGATCTAGATATATAATTGCATAAAAAGAGGATCTAACAGAAAAATTAGAATGGAAATATTATAAGTCAGGTTCACCAAAATGTGATGAATAAAATGGTGATCAATGGTAGATCTCACTTTCTTCATACATTAGAATGAAAAACACTCTAACAAAGTGAATCTGGTTAGCCCAGCCAAAGAGTACAGGTACCAATTTGTGATTTACACAATGTGGGGTTTTGGATTCCTAATGAAGGAAATATTAATATTATGTAAATCTGATATGTGAATGTAATAAATGACTAAAGAAAATTAAATTAGATCTATGAAAGTAAGTGAAATATGAAAAGAAGGAGAATGAACTCACCTTGAAGCTAGGAGAGGAGGAATAAACTTCAGATTTGGTTTTAACTGTCACAAAACTATCAGAATCATAAATGATTTTGGATCGGGCACCCTGGCACCTATAACTTTCGACTGTAAAATTTCTAGATCCAAAGGACTATGTCGAACAAAGTTAACCTTGTCTAAAAATTTGACCTAGTCCAAGACTATGTTGAACAAAGTCAACTTAGTCTGTTTAACTCCAAAATTGATGAAACTTGTAGAGGACTTGCATCTGGTTCTTATATTCTTGAATCCATCTCTAAAACTCCCGAAACCTACTCCTGCGCACATAAAATAAGGGGGAGGGGTTTGCCTTAGTCAAACCCCTATTTAGGAATCAACCTTGAAATGAAATTTATGGAAACTTGTCTAGTAGGAGAGATTAAATCTAAACAATGAAATATACCATACCATGTAGATGCAGTTGTCTTTAAGTATGTGATCAAGAATGTTAATGCATTAGCTTTGACTCAACACAAAAACCAAAAGGAAATCATGTAAGATAAAAACCTCATGTAGTAGATGCATGTAATTCTCCACAATGTTGAATTGAGGAAGAAATAGAAGATTAAGACTTGATGAATAAATGTAGATCTCCTTCCTTAATGTCAAACTCCTTTGCTTGGCCTCCAATGGGGAAATAATCTAGATATATGAAAGGAAATGTCTTTAATGCATGATGGAAATGATGGAATAAAGACTTGAACTGCTTGATGACTTCCTTGCACTTGAATGCTTGATGGGATTGAATGCTTGATAATGGATGCCTTCAAATGGTCGCTTGCTTGAACTTGGATCTCTTGAATGCACAATAGTAGCTTGTATGTGTATCATGATGTGAAAATGAGAGGAAGAGGTCTCCTTTTATACACATTTTTGGGCTCAAATCTCGCAGGTCGACCTAAATTAAAGGTCTAGGAGGAAAACCTCTTCATTGGGTCCGGAGCCCGCTTAAATTCAATGCCCAAGGACAAGTTTGACTTAGTTCAACCTAGTCCAGAAAAAGTTCGACTTAGTTCAGCCTAGTCTTGACATGCTAAATTTTGTCTGGGATTTAGGGGAGTGCGCCAAAAAGAGGCGGTGAAAATCTTAGTCTGCCAAGAAATCAGGGCAAATCCCAAAATCCAAAATTAAATGCATAGGACCTAGGTGGAAAATGAATTATGTGAATGGTTAGAAAATGGGAAAATGTGCATATAAATTAGAGCCAACCTCGGGTTTCAAGGAGGAGGGCCTATATTTGAATTAAGTATGCATTTAAGTGCAATATGAGGTCCTACCACAAGAAATGCACTAATGTAGGCTAAAAATGGTCCCAAGATGAGAACAAATTAAGTGCTTACTTTTTAGGATGGTACAATTTTATAAAAGGTGGATTTTTATCAATGGTCCACCAAATTATGAATATTCTACTCATTCAAGAACTACTTTGTTGATTTAAAAACAAAATTATATTTTCATTAAATATTTTAAAAATTGGTAAATGATTTTACCATTCAAATTATTTAGTTGTACAATTGAGATCGGTAGGTGGAAGATACCCAAGGAAACTTTGGAAGAAATAGTTTACAAATCTACAATAAGGGAGGGGTAGAAATAGAATGGAACTTCATCATATAATGAATAGCTTATGATGATATTTGTATTTAGTAAAAAAAGGGCTAGAAGGTTGACAACATGCACTAGTTATTTGAGGAAGAAAAAATCATCTAGATGGTCAACTTTCTTATCAAAATTAATAATAGGACATCCAATGTGGAAAAGAGCATATAGACAAATTAAGGATAATTTTATTGGTTTCATAGACTATTTAGTCTTGTAGATGTCATTAAAATCTTTCCTTTCAGTCATTCTATGTGAAAAAAAATGAAATGTACTTCATTTTCTTGATAGAACTTCCTTATCACTAGTTTTAACTTTTTTTTTTTTTTTTTTTTTTTTTATAGAAACCTCCTTTATTACCTTCCATTAAATCTATTCCTTTCTCTATAAATATGAGTTGGTTTATATTCTTTAAGTGTGATGAGTCCCCTTCCATGTGGAATTTATCAATATTTATCTTGATTGCCAAGTTTACTGCGAGCAAGGCACCCAAGGTATTACCTGGCTGCTTTTTATGGTAAGCAAGGTAGCTAAGGTATTACCTAGTAGCCTGCACTTCAGCATCTTTGTTTTTCTCATCCTCCTTATGTCAAGGTATTACTTGCCAATTCTAAACTATGTAGCTTTTGTTCCATTGTTAACATGACAGAAAGCAAACCGGAAAGAAAAAGGCTCCACCATATCACCAAAGGGTCATCCCCTTATTATCTTAAATCTTAATTAAGTTATGATTTTATCTTTTTAAACTAAAAAGAATATATAGTGTTTCTTTATTTGAAATAATGGTATACCAAAATCTAAATTCTTCAAAATAATGATATAAGTTCTTTTTTAAATTTTTGTTAAAATGAAAAAATAGCTTTCTTTGAATTTAATTTCAATTACAATAATAGATGTTGATCTCGTTTTCTCCAATTTTCTTTGAATTCTTTTTTATTAATCAAACCTATGGATTTGACAATAGTTATATAATATTTTAAAATGTTTTTTTCAATCAAAGTAACAGAATTACTAAAAATTTATTATTTTACTTGAAAAAAGTCAGATTATAAAGAGTCGCCCATAAAATCAAAAGTGATAATAAACCAATGTCTATGAATTCCAACCATAAGAAAGGTAAATGAAAACCCAAGGAACTGAAGAATGTAAGACTACCCATCAACCCCATAGACACAAACAAGATAGATACCAGGAAACAAAATACAAACACTAGTAAAAAATGAGCATGGAGGGAGAGAAGAAATCATCTCACAACTCATTTAAAGAAATAAAGCAGCAGACAGTGAAGAGCCTTCATCAGGAGCAGCCACATGAAAAGAAGAAACTGCCAAAATATTAAAACCATCACATTCTTTGCGACAAATGAGGAGTTATGTATTGCTAGGAATCAATCAAGGGTAACAGAAACCAAACTGGGGTCAAACACTTCAAGCAATTTTTCAAATTCTTTGACAGGATCCTGAATGCACACCAATTCTAATAACAAAAAGCAATTCTCAAAAGACATTGTTAGACATGAATTTAGAAAAGCTTATGAAACCACCAACGGGAAAAGAACCATCTTTCAATCTATAACATGAAAGTAAGTGAACAAGTATATCTTCCTCAAATAAAGATGCATTTATCCGATTTGTAGCAATTGATAAGACAAGCAGAGCATCAGAAATAAGATCCATAAGAACTGGTGAGAAACTGAGATGCAACTTCAGAAAAAAGAGCAGAAGGATGAGTGAACAACCAATCAAATCCATTTAAGGTAAGGACTGCATCTTCAATACGAGAACAGTGCAAATTAAAAATCAAAGCCAACCTTTCCATATTGTATTCAACCTCTACTCTAACTTCCCACTCCAACTGTGGTAAATCCATGTTTTTTGCAAAATATCGTAACATCAAAGTAGAGATAAGGCACCTAGGTATATCAAAATGAAAGATGAGTATAGCCCTCAACCAATAGGGCGAATAAATAGCCATCTCTTTATTAAGCCCAACAAACTATGTTGGCCAAACGAGAGCAAAAATGAGAACTTTATGATAAACACTCACAATTAATGGCCACGAGGTAAATGACAATGGGCTAGCAATGAAAAAAAATATGAGACCAATTAAATAAATAGACCATGCTAGATCTTGCCAATCCATGTCAATAACCATAAGAAGCTTTGTGCAATAAGAACAAGACCCCAGAAAAATCATGCTCATATTAGATGTGCAACAATTTATTTTAATGTTTACTTTTTATATTATTTTATATATCATATTTATAAATGATAATATTTTTATTTAAGTTTTTAATTTGTTTAAATATATTTATTTCAAGATTTTTTATTTTATATATCATATTTATAAATTATAATATTTATTTTGATATTGTTTTGTTTTATTTTTATTTTTAAGTCATATTTATAAAAGATAATAAAAATAAATTCTATTTTATATTCAATAAATAATTATATTTATATTTATTATAAACAATTATATTTTTTTTAATATTAATTTTTATTTGATTTTATATTATCATTATTAATAGGCAACAGTCTATATAGTACAACTCATAAAGTTGTGAGCTTTTAATCTAAGAGGTCTCTTAACAAATAATAATAATTAAATTTAGATTTTAGGGGATTATCCATCAATTTTTTTTTATCATTATGAATATTTTTCTTTACTATTATATTTATAAATAATTATATGTTATAAACGGTTTTTTCTTTAAATGGTAGATAACAGATAAGAATTGCACTCTTTATAATGATATGAAGAAGTTTACATTGTTTATCTGAACTGATAATTCAGTCAATCTCTGATATTGCTAAACTACTCGGCTCTTCCTTGTTTGATGTCAGCCCTAAATCTGTCTGGCTTCATTGTTCATACACTTTTGAACCCAAAGTCCAATCATCTTTTTGAAAAACATGAATGTTCAAACAGCTTAAACAGCACACACTAACCACTGACTCTGAATGTTCTGGATTATTACTTCCTTTCTCCGCAGGAAGCTACACTGTTGATACAATAATTGTCTAATTTTTGTGATAACTGTACACTCATCTGCATTTGAAAACTAAATAACCGAACAAAATTTCTGGAAACTCTTGAGAGGAAATTTGATGTGAATTGGGAATCAGTTTATATGATAATTCTAGAGGAATGGAACCCAACAAACAAAAACTTTATAGCACATAAACTGACTATCCTAAACAAAACTTCGATTTCTAAAACAGGTAGACAAAATTGGTAGCCTGTAAAAACCTTAAAAAAGCCAAGGTCGGGACAACCAAACAAATGACTGTAATTCTCTCATCCTCATGCTGGAATTTCCTCACTCTGCAAAACTGTGATCCATTAGTTAAGATTCAGGATGCTTCTACTCTTGCGCCATATATCTCTAAGGCTCGTCATTTTTTGTTGATACTTCTCTTCATTTGCTTTTTTCAATATGTCTGTTTCTTTGAGCATCTCCCACATGACCTGCACATCCTCGTACCCACAACTTTCTATTTCCTTGTGCAGCATCACAAGTGATTCTTTACCTGTACACATAGTCATGACAACCTATATAAGCAATCCATGGGCATTCACATTCATAAACAAAATAAACAAAGCAAAACCCAACATTATTAACAATATTCATTCAGCAAAGCTTAAACACAATAAACAACTCTATGCATAGATAACATTATAAACTCTATGCATAGATAAAATCAAAAACGACAATGCCATAACAAAGACAGTAGATTACTCCATTGTTACTTCATACCCTCAATTTTATGGTGTCTAAAAATACAGACAATGTATTCTAAAACTGCACTTAATACAATAGACTAACACACATTTTGTTAACAACATATTTTGTTTATTAAGGTGCAAATATGTGGCTGCATAGACACAGCCGTATCTTGGGTACCTGTGCCACTATTTCACAAAAGGTCAAGGACAAAGTTCTCAATTTTTGACATGGTAGAGAGCTACCCCATGAGGATTCGAACCTTGATTATTGGCACTACAGGCAAGAAGCCCCACCAGTTCACTAAAGGGTCAAGCTCCTAAACAGCTGATGTATTGTGATATGAAAATCAGAATTTGATGTTCTAAGTAGAATGAACACAACACATTAGCTGTGTCTAAATAGCTTATGTATTGTGAACATCGCACTAACGGTGACATAAAAATTAGAGTTTGATGGTTAAGTAGAGTGTGACATAAAAATTGGAGTTTGATGATTTTGACAGTGATTGGTGATATGAAAAATGGAATTTGATGTTCAAATAGAATGAAACACTCACCAAATCTATTCATTGTGATCATCCTACTGATTGATAACATGAAAAAACAGAATTTTATGGTTAAATAGAACACATCAGCTGATCCTCTTAATTTAGAGGAACGTCTAAGCTCCAAATAACATGCAAGATCTAAAAGAAAATGATACTATTGAATGTGCATGTAACTCACTATAATTTATCTTAACATTTTAAGACTCAAGTTACACCGGAGAAATAATACAAAACGTGACATTCAATTAGCTCACTATCATCAACCTTGACATTCTAAGACTCAAATTATACCCAAGATATAAAACAAAATGTACCATTGATGAAGATTTATTTGCTCACTATCATCAACCTTGACAATCTAAGACTCAAATTTCATCCAAGATCCAAAACAAAAATATGTCATTGATGAACGATGGATTTACATATGACTCCCTATCATCAACCTGACACTCTAAGACTCCAATTACACCCAAGATCTAAAAGAAAATATACTACTGATGAATGACAGATTTACATGTAACTCACTGTCATCAGTCTTGACCAAAAAATATGCATTCTGTAACTCCTTAGTGTGTTGTTTAAGGACTGCCAAAAAAAACATAATCTAAAATGCAGTAGGGTGAGCCTTATTTCACATTTACGAAGTCAGAACTGTTTTTTAATGATTCAGAATTTAAAAAAAATAGATTTCTTCAGTTCACCATATTGTGTAATCAGAATATTTGACAGCGTTGAACATTTTTCATCACTATTTTTTAGTATCTATGTTCTTAGAACAAACATAGAATATTATTAAAATACCAATAAAAAATTAGACACAGTCAGATCTAAAAACATCATTCAGAATGTTATAACTTATAACATCAACAAAAATTTCCACAATCAAATCCAAGAACACTACTAAACATTATTCAGAATATTGAATATTATATGAATATCAGACAATCATCTTAAGACAAATAATTGAACATCAAAAGCCTGCATATTCCCCACACAAGTCTTCAAAATAAAAACACAGAAATTTCATATCATATAAAATTTCAGTTTACAATGTTGTTTAACGGTGTTCAGAATGGACCGTGTTGAGATTTTTTATCAATGTATCTATTTTATAATATCCCTATTTCAGAAAATATGATCTAAAACAGTAATGAAAAACTCAGACACTGTCCAATCCAAAAACACCATTAAATATCATTCAGAATGTTATATCATCTACATTCATCTTAAGATAAGGATTTGGAAATCAAATGCCATATTCAACATACAAATCTTTGGGAAAAAAAATTCAAACATAAAAAACTAACCACTTTTTCTTGCTCGAAATATTCTAGAGGAATGGCGAACAATTGCTTTCCTTAGAGGGAACAAAACCTTCTTCATTCTCTCTATACTCCTCATTGTTTCCTCTCTGAACAGATTTCTACTGTAGTAAACACAAATTTTTACTTTCCTAAACACAGATTTCTACTGTCCTTTTTAATCCTTTCAATCCATTAAAAGGCCAACGAGGAAGAGATCTGGACATTCAGAAATATTTAGATCCTGATCTTAGTTGCACATTAACAAATTCTACCAAATATAAATCCAGGTAACCTGGGAAATTGAAGTAAGATCTTCAAGTACAAAGGACAAATGTGGATCCTTAATTGGTAGTGAAATACGGAAACGTTGAAATCTTTCAATTTTCAATGCTTTGACAATACCAAATTTCTAGAAGTGGAAACAAATAGAGCTCTGTTTCACCAATAAATCTTGAGGAAATACTTGGGAAGTTGGAGAGCAAATGGGATTCCCCTCAATTTCGGAACCCAAAATAAGTTCATTAGTTGTAGACATTTCTTCGTTTATCACCAATCCTACCAAACACATGAATTTAAACGAAGAAAATTCATAAGTGTGAACTTCTGCTATCCTCCGTATAAAATGGCATGTTGAAGCTCTCATGATATTGAAATAGGAAATGGCAAAGTTGTATTTAACGGTGTATAATTGTTTATGTTGTCATGTACAATTTTAAGATTGCTCGCCATCTAATACATAAACGGTGTATGATTTTTTAAGTTGTTATGTATAAATAATCTTGTAAGTTCCCATGCACCATTTTTGCACAATTCTTTTTAATTCTTAGCAAAACACACTTTACTTTTTATATGGGTTTGATCAATAAGGAGTGATTGGTAATTGGAACATGGCTATTAATTAGATATAAAAGAAAGAAAGGGGTAAGGAGGGTAAAAATTTATAGAGATTATTCCAATTGCCTCTTAATGAAGAAGGTTTTTCCAAACCTTCATAATGAAATAGGTCAAGAATGCTTGCTAAGGGTGCCATTCATATACCATGGCAACCTTTTTGCACAATTTCTTAAAGCCAATTGCCCTTGAAATGGCATAAACAAATTCTGATTTTGTCAAATCCTCCGTTTGGTAGTGCAAAAAGAAATTGGAAGAGGGAGATGTATATGCTCATTTTGACCCAAAATGAGCATATACATCTTCCACTTGAAAAGGTAGAATTGGAATTTGAAGGCCAAATTCCGGCTTTTCAATCCCCGTTTTGAAACCATTTCAGATCTACGTGTAAACAAATAACATTTTTAGGATCCGCGTGCAAACACATTCCCGTCATTTATTAGCATGTTCTTCAGTTGCAGAGACCTTCAAATACATGCAAGTGTGCACTTCTGGAGACCAGTACCCGTTCACCAATTTGCCGTATTGATAGACGCAATGCCCATTGTCCAGATCGTGTGCGAAACCCATACAGCTGTTGTCGTTCTTGCAGGAATCTTCGCAGTCCTGTAATCTTGTGACCGGCAGATCTGTAGAATTCAATCCCTGAAAATTGACTTAGTTCAGCGGCACAAATCTGACATTCGAGGGATCCTTGATATCAGTGATTGCTCTGTAGCTTCGATTGTCGGCAGGGCACTGGCACTCTGGTTGCCAAAATTCATTGACCTTACATACAGAATTCTCTCCACAATGCTCTGAGACTGCTTCCCGCACTAGAGCCCATGAAGAATAAGGGGGGTCCTTTTTCCGATTGTACATCTGAAGGTTCCCATCGCTCTCTAAAATAAGCTTTCTCAAGTGGATGCCCTCGCTAAATTCAAAAATATTAAAACAATTCAAAATAAAAAATAAAAAAATCATACTCAAATTCTAACTTCAGTTTCAAAATGTGGAACCAAACGGAGGAAATGCATCTTCTCGCTCATATTTCGGGTCAACCAAACTATATTCCAAAAACCAAAAAAAAGGAATATCAAATCCATGATTTGACCATTTCTAACATTTGATCAAATTCAGCATTTTCTAATTCCCCCAACCAAACAGACATAACAGCTTTATTTATATTGGAAAATGGATATTAACTGGATATAAAAGAGAGAGAAAGGAGAATAAAAATTTATAGAGATTATTCCAATTGCCTCTAAAGAGAGAAGATTTTTCCAAATCTTCAAAATGAACTAGGTCGAGAATGCTTGCTAAAGGTGCCATTCATATACCATGGCATCCTTAGACAAGTCTGCAAAAGTTGGAGAGTTGTGGTTAAAAGTCCTCTCTTTTATCAAAATAGAAAACGATTGAAACTAAATGAAGAGGTGATATTTGTGCTTAAAAGAACACTAAACTATGAGGCTGATTATGTTTATGAAATGTGTGTATATGTTCCTGAGCAAGATGCATGGAGGACAATGGGTGGCATTGAGCAAGATGCATGGAGGACAATGGGTGGCATTCCTACAAATTCAAGAACTGCAACTGTTCTTTCTGTCAATCAGAGGCTGATTTCTATACAGGAAGACATAATTATGACCTATGATTTTCCTTCTAATAGCTGGTTGCAGGTATTTTAGTTCAATATTTTTTACAATTTAGTAATTGTGCCAAGAAGTGTAATTATACAATGGCACTATCAATAAAAATTAAAAAAATTATAAAACCAGTGTTTTCTTCCTTATCTAATCAGCAATGTAACTTTCTTGTCATTGTAAATTGTTTTTTATGTTTTTTAAATAATTTTTATGTGACTGTCAAAGATTTTTTAAATTTCATCTCTTAATTTCTTCTACATAAATTTTATTTATAAAATATAAGTATGTTATTTTAGTTTGTTTTAATATATTCTTATGAATTTTGATTCATTTATATATATGTTTTGTTTAGATAGCATATGTGCCCTACTTTAGATATGGCAATGTGTTTCCATCCTCTCCACGAGAAGGATATATATACTTTGCTTTGGGGGATATCAACACAGTGAGAACAAAAGTGTTTTGGGCAACTCCAGAAGGATATGTATACTTTGATGTAGAGGAAAGAATTGGGGGTCTCTTCCTCCTATTGAGAACAAAAGTGTTTTGGGCAACTCCAGAAGGATATGTATACTTTGATGTAGAGGAAAGAATTGGGGGTCTCTTCCTCCTATGGAGCAATCGTGGAAATATGGTTCAAAAAATGTTTTTCTTGATGGACAAGTTTATGTAATAAATGCAGACAACATTGAAGTATTTTATACAAATACTAAGTATGGAGTAAGTTGAAGTTTAATCAAGCATGGTATGCATATCTGATAGTTTTTTTGGGGATTTATTTTCATTAGGAAGAGATGGAGTGGTGAAATTTGATTCATGTAATAATATGTGGAGGTGGGTAGGACATTTACCAAAGTTCCTAATTAAGGTCTACTGGGCTACTATTTGCAATGATCAATTTTTATTTTTTTTGAGTTGTTGTATGTGACATAAAAAGATGCCAAAATTATTTATTATTTATATAGACCTCCTATAAAAGGGGAAATGACTTCACAAAGGTGGATTTCTATTGATGGTCCACTAGACTATGAATTTTCCACTCATTTAGCAACTACTTTGTTGATTTAAAGGAAAACTTATTTTCATTAGGGAGGTGCTCAATTAGGTGGTTACTTCTCCTCTAGGGAGAGCTACATGGAGAGGTTTTACTTTTGGACGGCTATATGGGATGTGGGGCTTTCTTCTAATGGTAGTCTTTGGCCTCTTGAGGTGGTGGATGACCAAACTCTTCTAAATGGCTTCCTGGATTGGTGATGGCTATTTCACAAGTTTGTAATGAAGATAAGGATAAGGTGAAGGGTGAAGTTATTGTTATTTTTGTGTGTTGCCCTTGTCACTTAGTTGTTTTTGGGATCTTGACATTTAAATTGCTTTAGGGATCCTACCCATGTGACTTTTATTTCTCCCTGTGACTCTAAATAATTTTATCATTTAAATTATTCTATTTAAAAAAATTAGACGAGCTTCATTTTCCTCTAGCTTTATCATTATTATTTGTTTTTTTGTATTAATAATAAGGATTTCAAAATATACAGTTAGACGTAATCAGGTCCGGGCCTCATAGAGGCAGCAAAAAAAAAAGAGTACGAGGCAGGGCCTCACATCGAAGAGATCAAAATAGAGTATACAATATAGACAAGTTTACAACAAGAGCAGCATCAAAAGAAAATAGACTAAAGCAAGATGCCATCAATGGCATCAACCCAGGTCGTCCATCCCTTGTCACCCTCCATCCAAACCACTTTCTTGCTTTCCTGGATCTGTCTCAGCATAGCAAGCACCTCCTTTTTGGTGTTCTTGTTCCGCCTGATTTCATGGTTCATTTTGTTCAGGGTCTTGTCAAAGGCTTTGATGTCATCAATGTTCTTTCTCCACTCGTAACCGTGCTTCATCTCATAGACAAAGAAGGTGGCGTGACCGGTCTTCAGGAACCCCCTAAGCTTGTCTTTATCAATCATCATCATGGTATAGACCTGCAAAAGGATTTTAAAATATGTGAGTTTACGGTAAAACTCAGTAAGGGACCGGGGTTTGTCCTGATATTTTTCCTCGTTACTGCACTTCCAGAGCTGCCACAATATGTTAGAAGAGAGAATGTACCAAAAAAGATTAGTATCCTTTTTAATCCCATAAATATGACCAGTCACAATATTTAAAATGGAGTAATCAAGGGGATAAGATATATCAAACATTTGCCAAATTTCCCTGGCAAAAATACAATCAAAAAAAATATGCCTACAAGTTTCAGGCATCTTACAGAGATTACAGTAATCAGTTTGAGCTTCCAAGTTCCTGACAGGGAGTCTGTTCAGCAACAGCAGCCATCTGAAG
>MU226832.1:1902841-1913102 GCA_018584345.1 Thuja plicata | reverse complement strand
GGGCCTTCTGGACGCAATGGTGGAGTCCTTTTCGGCTCAAACAGCTCCGAAAAATAGAGACCCCCCCAGAACCAGAGACAAATGCCGAAAAAGAATCTGAGAGCTTCAAACCCTCGCTGCTTCAACCAAGAACGAACAGCCAGATGCAGGAGAGCTCTGATACCATGTTGAAATTGCTGAAACGCAATGCAACCAAGATCACCTGCATGCAAAGACTATTACACAGAATGAAGACAGAAAGAGGATAGAAGACACAGAAGCTATGGCGGCCGATAGGCCAGAGAGTGCAAACACATGTTGACAGAAAATATGTTCTTTATTCAACAATGAAATGATTTACAAACTCCTTATGAAATACAAAGATGACAATCCTTATAAAGGATGTCGAAACCCTAAAAGGGCAACTGCTAGGAAATAGAAACTTTCCTAAGACTAAAGAGACTGCCTAAGTGAAACTTAAGCACTAAAGAGCAATTGCTAAATTACTCTAACAAATGTGACTTGGTTATGTCAGAGTTGTTGTACTTGGGTCACATCATCAATGTAGAGGGCATGCGCATGGATCCTAAAAAACAACTTTCCTATCATTGAGTGGCCTACACCAGTGAACCTTACCCTATTGAGAGGATTTCTAGGGTTGTGTGGGTTTTATAGGATATTTTTTAGTGGATATTTCAGGCATGCAACACCCTTAAAAAATTTGATGAGAAAGGGGGCTTTCTTGTGCACTCTTGAGGCACATGAGTGTTTTGATAAATTTAAGGAGTCAATGACTTCTTGTCCAGTGCTAGCTTTGCCAGATTTAAGAAAACCTTTTGAACTACACTGTGATGCATCTGGAGAGGGCGTTGGAGTGGTTCTTATGCAAGAAAAGCACTCGATTGTTTATGAGAGTAGGAAGCTCAAGAGACCAGATAAGAGCTTCAACATTTATGATAAGGAAATGTTGGCCATAATGCATGTTTTGGCCAAATTCAGGCAATACTTAGTGGGCAAAAAAATTTGCATCAAAACATACCATAATAGCCTAAAACATTTCCTGGGTCAGTGAGACTTAAATGACATGCAACAGAAATGGGTTAGAAAACTTCAGTCGTATGATATTGATATCAAATATTTCAAAGGGACACAAAATTTTGTAGAAGATTTCTTGTCACGTAGGCCCCATTTGAACATGATGGCAGATATATCACAGGATTGCAGGCACTAAATCCTTTCAGAGTATGCAAAGGATACATAGGCATCAGGATTCATAGAAGGAGCCATCCAGGATAGTGATTATACCCTTGTGAATGAGCTTATCATTTACAAAGGATGCATTTATTTGGTTTCGGGTTTAGAGTTGAGGAGGATGGTATTGAGGACTTTTCATGATTCACCTATGGCAGGTCATCCTAGTTTTTACACTTGACTTACCAGAAAATTAGAAAGTTATTTTCTTGGAAAGGGCTCAAAGCTGAGGTGTTACAATATGTGAGAGAGTTTCCTACCTACCAGCAGAACAAGTAGGAACACTCTTACCTAGTCGGCTTGCTACATCCACTTCTGATTCCTGACACGAAGTGGGAATGTTTTTCTATGGATTTCATCACAAGACTATTGAGAGCTCAAGACAGAGACTGTATATAGTTCATTGTTGATCGACTTATGAATTTTTCTCACTTCTTTCCAATTGTGGCTACAAACACTACTACATAGGTGGCAAATTTGTTCTTTTGTGAGGTATTCAGATTACATGGTTTACCTTGGAGCATAGTCAGTTACAGGGACAACATATTTATAAGTCACTTATGGTAGGAGTTGTTCAGATTATGCGGGACAGAGCTCACTTCGAGTACTAGTTAGCACCCACAAATAGATGGAAGACAGAGATAGTAAACAAATGGGTGGAGGGATACCTTAGGAACTACATAGCAGGAAAGCAGAAGGTGTGGGTCAAGTGGATTTACCTTTGTAAGTATTTTTATATTTCCACTTACCACATGTCTATCTAGATATCACCTTTCATGGCATTATATGGGTATGAGGCATCCAATTTCATGGATTTGTTATTGAGTGCTAGTAAAGTTCCTAGTGCAGGAGATTAGTTGTAGGAGAGTCAGGACATTGTGAAGGCTCTAAAGGAGAATGTTGCTAAGGCACAGAATCAACAAAAGTAGTATGCAGATTAGAAGAGGACTGAGTAGTCATTTGAGGTAGGGGATATGGTATAGTTGATGTTACAACCTTACCACCAGTCCACTGTTAAAAGGAGTGGTGTTGATAAACTAAAGCCATGGTATTATGTGTTAGAATAACTGAGAGGGGGGGTGAATCAGTGGCCTTAAAAATAATTCCAATAATCCAACCAAAACTTATATCACAAATATAATATCCTCTAGTTATCTTTCAGTCCATCAAGATGTATGCCTTAAATAACTTTAACAAATATATACTGCTTGGTAAGATATAGTGTTTTCTTTTTCTAGCCTTTACCAACTAGCAGCAATTAAACTTAGTGTCTACCGACCAATCATATTTTAGCAATGTGTAAAGCAAACAATCAATGCAATGAAATAAATACACATTTGACACATGGATTTTAACGTGGAAACCCTGTTAAGGGAAAAACAACTTGGGACCGGTAACCCAAATTTTTCACTCTTCTAAAGTGAGCTCGGTGAAGAGCCAACCCTGTTAAAGGTTACAAACAAACTGTTAAGTGCGACCTTGTTAGAGGATTCAAAACTAACAGTTTGTCTTTTGACCTACCATTCACTATGCTATCAACAATAAAATATTTTGATACTCTTGAGTATCTAATTCCAATAAGGATGGTCAAATCCTACTCGGTTAAGAGATTTTCTGAATCAATGGTTAAACTGATAGAGTAAATGATCTGTTGACAATATAAATTTAACTTGAAAAAATTCAAATCTATTTTTTGTCCAATAATATCTCTCTAATCAATATACTCTTCAATTCCTTTTCTCCCCTTCTTTCTTCTTTCTTCTTAGTGAATGCTCTGTCCTCTGTTGCTCGGTGTCTGTAGAATTCCTTGGCTCTATTCTTCAGTCGGTATGATCAGATCTGCATGAATACTTCTATCTTAATTATAATTATATTCAACATTCCTCTTTTTTTCAAAATTAATTACTTTTCTCTTTATATAGACATGATTTATCCGTTCAATCTCCTTGTCTTCATCGTAGATCACTTCTTGATCCGTAAAACTTGGCATTCTTGCTTTAATACGTAAAGATCTCCTTCAGTTTTATCTCACAAATCTCTCCTTGTTGTATGTGAATAAAACCTCTTGCCTTTCTTTATTTTAACTGATCTCTAGAAATAAAGCAATCAACCAGTTAATCTAAATATAGCTCCTGCTAGCTAAGTGTTTATGTCATTATGTATCTTCAGTTATGATCGCTGATCAACTTTAGTTAGCTCGGTCATTGAATTCATTTACACTTGGTAAAAACTTCAGTTAGCTCAGTAACCACTCCAATTATTCTTGGTAAATATCTCTTGGTCGGTAACCACTTTCTCGGTTACTACGGTGCTCGGTATACACTATGAACTGCTCGGTGTTCTATATCCGTCGGTGTGCACTGTCTGTTGGTATTTACTGTCACTCGGTGTATACTGAACTTTTATCTTTTACCGACCACATAAATTGTGTCCCTTCAACTCTTTTAATTTTATGACAATATGTGTATGACCATCAAAACATATCAAGTTGACATCAATGACAATATAATACATTAACTGATTTAATGTCTTGCATTCACTTTTGCAGCACGGTGATCATCAACTTATCATCTTCAAACATTTAATCAGTTATAGTTCATCAATCTCTCCCTTTGGCATTAATGGAAACACAATATGAAATATGCCATATCATACCAAACTTATTGTCCTATAGCCAATTCAAATATCTAAATCTTGGTAAGATCTTCTAGCTTAGATTTGATTCTTGTTGAGTGCTCTCCCTTTCTTCATTCTCTTCAATGGATAGGTGTAGAAATTATGTCTTCTAAAACTGTATCTCCCTTTGTTTTAGAATCTCTTCTCCCTTTTCTGGATAGATATGCAGTGTTAACTCTTTCCAATTCTCTCCCTTTGATGGATGGCTCTTTCATTGAGTCTTTCTCTTCATCATCATTGGATCTTTCTCTCCCTTTGTAGAAACTTTGTTCTCTAATATTTTCTCTCCCTTTGACTGATGTTCTTCTCCATGATGGATATTTCATTTCTCTCTCTGATGGATATTTCATTGAATTCTTCTCTCCCTTTGACAACAATGTCAAACAAAAATGTATTATTGAATCTCCTCTTCATTATCAATATAGCTCTGTAGTAGCCAAAAATATCTCTTGTGTGTGTTTCAGATAAGTACCTTCTTGTAATGATATTTCATTTCAGTCCATATCTCAGCTTGCATCAACATGATTGATCTTCTGATTATGTGTAGGTTGATGCAGCCTCCAAGTCAGCTTAGTGACCAGTAGACAAGGGATGAACCCCTATTCTATTCCTTAGGTACTCAAATGTATATTTTGGCAATGGTTTTGTGAATATGTCTGCTAATTGTTCTTTGGATTGTACATATTCCAGTATCACCTCTTTCTCTTGTACTTTTTCCCTCAAGTAATGATACTTAATAGCTATGTGCTTTGTCTTAGCATACATCACAGGGTTCTTTGAAATGTTGATAGCACTTGTATTATCACAATAGATAATTACTGGGTCAAGAATTTCTTCATTCATACCTTTCAGCAATTGCTTGATCCATGCAATGTTAGAGCAATTTATAGCAGCAGCTACATATTCTGCTTCTGCAATTGATTGAGATATGCATCCTTGTTTGTTACTTATCCATGTGACAAGTCTGTCACCCATAAAGAATGCTCCTCTTGTAGTGATCTTTCTATCATCTATGTTTCCATCCCAATCAGCATCAGTATAAACTTGTAACTCAAATTTGCCTTCTTTATTATACCACAAACCATAGTCTACGGTATTCTTCATATATCTCAAAATTATTTTGACAGCAGTCATGTGTGATTCCTTCAGATTAGCAAATAATCTTGCAACTATACCAATTTCATGTGCTATATTTGGTCTAGTGTGTACAACATACATTAGTTTTCCAATCATAGATTTGTATAAGGTTTGATTTACCTTGGTTTTCTTATCTTCCTTTATCAATTTGCATCTGGTTTCCATAGGTGTTCCAACTGGTTTGGAGTCCTCCATCTTGAATATCTTCAGAATTTCTTTGATGTATTTGGATTGTGTGACGTATATGCCTTCATCCTGTTGTAGAATCTGTAGACCAAGAAAAAATTTGATCTCTCCAAACATTGACATCTCAAATTCTTTGCTCATTTCATCAGCAAATGACTTGCATAACATATATCATTACCTCCAAATATGATATCATCAACAAATATCTCAGAAATCAAAATCTTATCATTAGTATATCCTTTCAAATATAGATTATTATTATCACTTATTCTAACAAATCCAATACTAATGAGATAAGAATGAAGTATTTCATACCATGCTCTCGATGCTTGTTTTAATCCATACAAGGCTTTGTGTAGCTTGCAAACCATGTTCCTCTTGTTAGGATCAACAAACCCTTTAGGTTGTTCAATGTATACCTCCTCTTCTAGTATTCCATTCAAAAACGCAGATTTAACATCCATTTGGTATACTTTGAATCCTTTAAAATTAGCACAAGCAAGTAGAATTCTTACTCCTAGTCTAGAAATTGGTGCAAAGGTTTCTCAATATTCAATACCTTCTTCTTGTGCATATCCTTTGCATACCAGTCTTGCTTTGTTCCTTGTGACTTCTCCATTCTCATTCAGTTTGTTTCTAAAAATCCATTTGGTACCAATGACATTTTTGTCACTCGATCTAGGTACTAATGTCCATGTTTTGTTCTTCTCAATCTGTTCAATCTCTTCATTCATTGCACTAATCCATTCTTGATTCTCAAGTGCAACATTAACAGATTTAGGCTCAAAATCACAAATCAAGCATCTAGTGTTAAGTGACTAACTTCTTGTTCTCATTCCAGCTCTTTTGTCTTCAATGATTTGGTCAGGTGGATGGTGTCTTCTGACATATTTAGAAAGTACAGGTTCAAATATCTATTCATCATTCTGATCATCATTTTGACCTTAATTTTGATCTTCATCACTCAGTTCAGCATTGTGATCATTTTCCTGATTCTCGGTGTTTGCAGCCTGTTGCTCGATTGCATTGTTTTGTCACTCGGTAGCGTTACATTGTTGCTCGGGTAAAGTGTTAGGTTCTTTAATGTAGAAAAATATGTTGTAATCTTCTGGTTCCTTTCTTCTTTCCTCATCATTTTTCTCATCAAATTCATCTACTTTAACATTTGCACTTTCAATGATTTTGTTAGAAGATTTGTTAAGACATTTATAAGCTTTTCTTTTGGTAGAATATCCTAGAAATATTCCTTCATCACTTTTAGAGCCAAGTTTCCTATTTTATCATATTTCAATATATAACATTGACTTCCAAAAATTTTGAAGTAACTCACATTTGGTGTGTATCCATACTATAGCTCATAAGGGGTCTTATTGATGTCTTTCTTCAATTGAACTCGGTTTAGTGTATAGACAGCAATACTTACAGCTTCTCTCCAGAATGTTTATGTGATTCCTTTTTCAATCATCAGTGTTCTGGCACAATCAACAATTGATCTATTTCTCCTTCCAGCAATCCTATTTTGTTGTGGTGTTCTCGGTGTAGAAACTTGTCTTGTAATCTCATGCTCATTACAAAAGTTAGTGAATTTATCATAAATAAATTCTCCTCCTCTATCTGATCTTAAACATTTCAGTTCTTTTCCACTTTATTTTTCAACTTTAGCTTTATACCATTTGAACATCTTAAATGCTTCAGATTTCTCTTTTAAGAACATAACAGTCATCATCCTAGAATAGTCATCAACAAATAGAATAAAGTATCTATCACCATAATATATCTTTGTTCTCATTGGTCCACATAAGTTAGTATGGACTAACTCTAGAATAGCATTAGATGTGTAGGTTTTGCTCTTGAAACTAGAATTTGTCATTTTTCCTTTTTGACAACTCTTACACATAACATGGTTGGGCTTTGACATACTCAGTAAGCCTCTTACTTTTATTTTCTTACTTATCTTAACCATGCTGTCAAAATTCACATGACATAACCTTTTATGCCACAACTAAATGTCTTCATTTCTAGCCAATAAACAAGTGCTCTCAATATTATCAAGATAGAACAGGTTACCTTTTGTTTGTTCACCAGTACCGATCAACTTTCATGTTCCATTGTAGATCATTGCCTTTTGTTCTCAAATGTAACTCGGTGTCTTGTGTTGTTTAGCTATGAAACACTCAATAGATTATAGTTAAGTCTTTTTACCCAATATGCATTTTCACATCTGATCAGTTTATTCAACATGATGGTACCTTTTCCTTCAACTGGGCAAGGTAAGTCATTACCCATCCTAACTGATCCACCATTATAATATTCAAAAGTTTCAAAATTTTCCTTATCTCCAGTCATGTGGTGAGTACAACCACTATCAATAATCCAGACATCATTTTTGCTAACTTTAGATATGAGTGCAGTTTCAACATACTTGTCTTCTTCATCTGAATCATCCTTCATAGCACCAAATACTACCTCAATATCTTCATCAAAATCGGTGTCAGTATTTTCAACTTTGTTTTCAACCAGGTAACAAGTCTTCTTGCCTTTGTCTGTGTAGTCTCAGTTATCTCTTCTGTCAAAGTGTCGGTTACTTCTGTAGTTTCGGTCATCACTTCTGTCAAACTTCTTTTCATAAGATCTATCATTGTTTCTTTCATTCTTTCTCTTGTTAGGGCATCTAGCAGCAAAATGTCCAATTTATTTTGCAATTAAAATATACCAATGGTAATTTACCTCTATTTAATCTCCTATCCATTAGTGCTTCAAGTTCATCACTATCATTTCTCATAGTGTGTTTATGACTAGATTTGCTTATTTTCAGAGAAGATTTGAATGCAGACTCAATAGTTGGTAAGACACTATTGTCATAGTTGTTCATTTCAAATAAAATAATGTTAGAGTAATCTTTAGTAATTACTCTTTTGTGCTTAAGTTTCACTTAGGCAGTTTCTATTTCTTAGAGTTTCCCTTTTAGGGTTTCGGTATCCTTTATAAGGATTCACCGCTTTGTATTTCATAAGGAGATTGTATTTTTGTAATTTATTGTTGAATATAGAAGCCTTTTTTCTGTCAACATGTTTTTGCAGTCTCTGGCCTATCGACCGCCATAGCTTTCTCTCTTCTGTCTTCATTCTTGTAGCAGTCTTTGCATGCAGGTGTTCTTAGGAAGATTTTCAGTTCAGCAAATCTAACATGGTATCAGAGCCATCTTGCTGCCGGTTGTTCGAGTTTTTTGTGAAGCGTTCAAGGGTTTGAAGATCGCCAGTCTTTTCCTAGCCCTTTCCATCAGTTATGGGGGGTCCCTATTTTTGGAGGCATTTTGGACCAATACCGACCTCACAGTTGAGTCCGGAAGGCCCAAAAACCCCAGGATTGATATAATATACGTCCATTTTGGACACCGGGGCCTCTGGAGAATTTTTTTCGGCCTCCCAGGGCCGTACAGGCACGGAAATCAAAAAAAATTTAAAAAACCTATGTTTTTTTAATGGTTTTTGTTAGTTTATAGCGCGGCCAGTTCATTTTAAAAGGGCGCCACCCAGCGGCCAGCGCGCCGCCCTACGGCCACCGCTCTGCGCCCGCGCGCCGCCCTTTCAAACCGCGCACCGCCCTTTCAAACGTCGTGCCACCCACATCTGCTCCGCGTCACTCCTCAGCGCCACCGGCCCCTCCGGCTGCCACCACTGCAGCAGCCCCCGCCACCCGACCTCACTCGCCGCAGCCGCTCCGCGGCCGGTCCCTGTCGGTGGCATTTTTCTCTGCGTCGCTCTGCCGGCACCTGCAGCGCCGCTCCGCCGGCCCCCGCCGCCGGTGGCGGCCCATTTCAGCCCCTTTTACTATGCGCTGCGGTCATATGAGGGTCTGGGGGCTTCGGCCCAGCCCCCTGAGCGCGCATGCGACCAGGGGCGGGACTTTTTTTAGCCCCAGGGGCTTTTTTTTTCTCTGAGGCCCTTTTTGACCCTACCTGTCTGTTTTCGCTCTACAGGGAGCATACGGGGGTCTTTTTCTGACTTCCATATACCGTCAAAAAGCTCTTTCCAAGAACTTTTCGATGGTGGAAGTTAGGGTTTTGGATTCTATTGTTTTGATAGTGTTTTTTGCTGTTGAAGTCTGATGTTTTATTTTGCCTTCCGGGAGTCATATCTGCTCATCCGGACTCCTTTTTCAGCAAACGAGATATCATCGAAAAGCTGGTTCAGTGTGCTATTCAGTGGCAGAGGTTATTTTTCCATATTTTGCTCTAGGTTTTCACTCCTCCGAGTTTTGCAGTTTATGCACTCTGGTGGATTGCTTGGTTCTACAGGTCCTGGGATCTCTTCTTCTGAGTTCATAGCTCACTCTTCTTTCTGACTTCTGAGCTTGTATGCTCTTTCTGATGCATTTGTATTCTGTAAACACACTGAGATAAAGTGCCTTCTTCTACATTCTTGGATCTTGTACACCTTGTTCGGTTGATGTACTCGCACTCTGTTATAAAGTGCCATGGGGGGTTATGATGTTTATGTCGCTTTAGGCGCATCCACCTTTGTCAAGTGAGCGTACCTTCCATGACATTAGCCCATGCTGTGTGTCTGTGACACCGCCCTTTATCTTGTGTGTGTGCTTCTGTTGCACTGTTGGTGTCCCTGGTTCTTCTTCTGCTGTTGTTTCTGGTACTGCATTTCAGTGTTCCTGTCACCTCTCCCAGTTCAGCATTATGGGGGGGTTCACCTGTTGGTTCTATTGCTTCCTGATTTGATTGATCAGCTCTTCATACACTTGTCTTCTCTACCTGGTCATGCACTTCAGTGGGGGTTCCAGCAGTATCTTCTGACAGAGTTTTCAGACATGCTTCGAAGATGCTTCTTGCTCTTTTCTTATTCCTCTCTCTGGGACTTTCCCTAGATTGAAGGCTCTATTTCCTTCATCTAGTTTGCTTTATGTTTTGGGTACCTGATCAGGCCTAGTTGCCGGGACCCATCTTTCCTGCTTTCTGCAGTAGTTTAGCAATTTTGCTTCTCCCTAAGTTACACTTAAGGGGGGGTGTTAGAGTAATCTT
>MU226832.1:1881733-1896184 GCA_018584345.1 Thuja plicata | reverse complement strand
CTAAGATTTATTGATTGGTGGTTAAGTTTGAAGGATAAATTATTGAGGCCACTGATTCACCCCCCCCCCTCTCAGTTATTACTAACAATTGGTATCAGATCTTGTGTGCTTAGAAAGGAAGGTGTCAAGACCTAAGTCAAGATCACAAGATGAACAGATGAGATGTTCCAAAGTTGAACAAAGACAAATTTGCTTCATGGCAGAGCAGGATAAGACTCCACTTATCAAGTATTGGTAATGATGTTACTCAATCCCTAGATACTGAAAATGTATTGCCCATAGGAGTATTAATAGTAGATAAATTGAGAGAGAAGCATAAGCACAACTGCATGGTCCTAGAGCTTTCTTCCTCACTCTTTGATGCTAAATTTGAAGATGTCAAAGATTGAAAAACTACAAAGAAGATGTGGGAAAAACTAAATCTTGTACATGGAGGTGATACAAATGTTCTGAGATCCAAGGCAGAAAGCCTTTAAGGAAAGTTTGATGATCTCAGAATGAAAGAAGGAGAAAACATCACACAGTACAGCACAAGAATCAAAGAAGTAGTCAATGCTATACGAGGAGTTGGAGGTACACTTGAAGAGGAGACAGTGGTAAGTAAAATCTTAAGAACCTTATTGTATGTATATGTTATTAGAGTTTCTGCCATTCAAGAAATGAGAGCAGTAGCAAACAATACAGTTACTCTTGATAGCTTAATTGGTAGACTAATTTCATTTGAGATGAATAACTTTGATAATAGTGTCTTACCAAACTTAGAGTCTGCATTTAAATATTATATGAGAATAAGAAAATCAATTCATAGACACACATCTATAAGAGATAGTGAAAGTGAAATTGAAGAAGAAGATCTAGATGAAATAGAAGCACTTATGGCTAGAAGAATGAAGAGAGGCAAAGTTAAATACAAAGGCAAGTTACCATTTGTATGCTTTAATTGTAAAGAGATTGAACACTTTTCTGCAAGATATCTTAATAGAAGAAAAGATGATAGAGTTAATGACAGATCTTTTGAGAAGAAATCTGATAGAGGTGATAACAAAGATTACAAAAGTTACCGACAATCAGAAAGAAGAGATACCCTAGACTACAAGGACAAAGGCAAGAAAGCCAGCTACCTAGCTGCTTGCAAAGATGAAGATACTGACACCGAACCTAATGAAGACATTGAGATGGTGTTTGTGGCTATGAAAGATGATTCAGATGAAGATAAAAGGTATGTAGAAACTACACTCATATATAATGTTAGAAAGAATGACATCTGGATTATAGATAGTGGTGTAACACCCCAAAATTGGCATCATGCAACCCTAACCAATTTTGTTGCATTTATCGACCTTTCTGAATCATCAAATTCCTATTGTACTAGGCAATTCTGAGTCTCGACTGACTCTACTTGACCTAAGTGTCAAATGCAAAAAACCCTAAATCTGCATTAATCACATACTATACTTAATTCCTAATTGGCTAAATAAACCCTATGATCAAATTAATTTAATTATAAATTCCTAGCACTTTAATTAAATTAAATTCACCCCTTTTAGCTAAAACACATAAAAGGAATTAAATAATATTTAATTATTAAATAAATATCCTCTTTTCAATAATTGAATCTAATTGTTCAATAATTGAGAAAATACATTTATGAGGTCATATTCTATTTATTTAATTAAATATTCTCTTCAAAATCTTCTCTCTAGTTCAGAAATAGAAACTCTGAGTTGACTGAAATTCAAAAGCGCAACTAATCAGTTAACTGCCTCCTTCACTCAAAAAGGAAACAGTTGATTGTTTCTCTGAAAAGAAACTTTTTATTCTCAAATAGTTCTCAATGAGTTAACTGTTTCTCTCCAAGGAAACTTTTTATTCTAAATGGACTCTCATCCTATAAAAGAACCTCATTTCTCATCCAAGGGGAATGCATTGTTAGAATGTCGAATCGCTGTTGAATTATCAACTCATTTATGCTTTCATATTATTAGCTTTCATTTTGCAATAGATTAATTCTCATTTCTAAGATTAATCATGCATAGGTTAGTTAATTTCAAGTAATCTTAATCTTGCATACTTACATTCTAGATTAATCTTCATTTACATCTTAGCTTAAATCTTGCATTTTCACATTCCTAGATTAAAATCCTTCATTCTTAGGTTGATCTTGGTTGTTGGACTCTTGAATGTTGAGAGCTACTCAAAACCCTGCCTAGATAGGAGGCAACAGGTCGCATCACACAGACATGCAAGATGAATAATCTCATATTCATCCTTGTGTGTGAATGGTGAGCAAAGACTATGTTGAAGTATATGGATAAATTAGAGGCCCACAATTAGCTATCACATTTTTGGTGCCCACCGTGGGGCAAAAAATAAATTTCTGGCCTCATTATTAAATTCTATTTTTATTTATGTTTTCCCTTAATTTTGAGCTGAATCTGAATCCACCATTGCGTCTGGGTCATCATTTCAGTTTGAAATGACTATAAACACGCCTACCTTGGGTGAAAATTGATTCTGTGGCAAAAAAATTTGCAAATAGAGGTCGTAGGGCCTCTACACGCAAATTGAGATAGATTTGTTGTTTACATAGAGGTCGAAGCAGTCTGCACAGAAACTGAGGTAGAAAGTAGAGATTATTTAAAAATTTATTTAACTAAGGTCTCTTTATTAACTTTGCATACTCTTACTATGCTCATTTAATCCTTTGAATTTGAGTTAACATTTTTAATAAGCCTCAGCCCGCTTACCATGCTTCGAATAAATGTCATCTTAGTTTCATATTTAAAATGTAAAAATTCCCTATCCTTGTCAATGTGGGACTAAACCAAGAAACCCACCCCAAATCACAACCAACCCCACCACCCCTGCTCCTCCACAGCCACTACAACACCAAACCCGTGCAACTTCCACACACCTTAGCACTTCCTACATGCTACACACACCACCATTTCAATTCTCACTCCATATTTCCCCCTCGCAACCTCTAACCCTTCCACTACCCCATAAACCCCACCCCATTCACCTCTCCGCCCCCGCCACTACCACCTTCCACAAAACCCTCTGTGCTATCTTCCATGCAGCCCCACCTCCTCCCCCATGCCCATCCACCACCGCTCACAGTGCCACCTCCCACTGAAACCTCCCTCCACGCCTCCACTCTTCCCACCGCCTCCTCCACTTCCTCCTCCCCACTCTCACTGCTTCCCCCAAGCTCCACCACTCCTCGCCTACCTCTGATCCCTCTATCACTTCCCTCTGCCAAACACACCCTCTCCCTTCCCTCCGCCATCTGCAGCCTCCCCCACGCAGCCACTTTAACAGCCACTCAACCCTAAACACCACCCAGAAGCAGCCACCTCCACTCGGGGAGAAGGGGTTAATTTTGACAGTTGTCTAGACGTTATTTATAGGGTTATTGTTTTTTTACGATGGTTACTAGACTGTCAAATTTAAATTCATGGACTAATGATGTCATCGGAGATTTGAATTTTCTTTCCCCTCACCATATGTTGTTTTGAAATTGCAGTCTATTTTCAAAAGCTCATATCTTGCTTGTTTTAACTCCAAATTAGGTGCAATTTTTTTTATTTTGGGTAGAATTTCCCAAATATTTCTGGGTTGGATTTATTTTTTGGTTTTGGAATCTCAGAGTTATCCTAAATTGTAGGTTTTCATGACTGTTCCTGTCTAATCCTTTTTTTTGTAGCTTCTGGAGCCTCGTACGGGCTCATATGATCACCTTTTTCAGTGTGATGTGTTTTGAAACTACATGATTTTCTATCTACTTTTGAATATGTGATCTGCTTTGTGATTTTTGGATTTTGATAATATGGCCTAATCTTTGGCTTTGATGTTCATGTGATTATCTTTTTCGTACAGCCTAACAGTGGTTTGCAGAATGTTATCCAAGAAGACTAAAGACAAAATACTCACGAATTAGTTTTGCAGGTTGCCTTTGATCAATAGAACGCAAAACATTATGCTTGCATCTTGTTTTTTATTTCTTAAAATGGGAACCCACATGCAAGACTTCTCAAAATGAACATTTGTTTGATATTTTCAGAATGACAATAATGTCACGAAACTATGCTCTTGCCCTTTTGGGATGATCATAAATCCAAAAACATTATTGTCATTTTCCTATTTTGCTTGAAGTATCTTCTTGTTTTGTAAACCTAAGGAATTGCATGGACGTATCCTCTCCCCTTGCCTTCGCAGATCTTGGGTGTAAGATAAATCCATACAAATCCTTTAGTGTGGCTACCTCCCGAGTGCTTTAATAGAGCCGGTGAGAGTGGATTTCCCAACCGGTAACAGGCTAAAGTCAAGCCCTTCCAAATCGGTATATAAAAAATGCCATTGTGATTAATCTCATAATGGACAGGTGTGAATTTGTTGTGGCAACCAAAATCTCCTCCAATACCCTAGTGGTGCGTTAAAGTCCCTACATTGTTAAGGTGAAAACCTAGCTTTGGAAGGATTGGGAGAGCCCCCTTAATTGGGAAAATGACTTGATCACAACCACCTGAATGCATGTCCTTACTACAAAATGTTATTCTAGTTTCCAAAAAACCCTCTATCTATTGGCACAGAAGGTCAGAGAAGGACTAAGACACCCCACACTTTTATGGCTCTTAGTAGAGACAACAACCCTTTTGGAAGCAATTCCTTTGGGGTTCAAAGCTTGGTGTGAGTGCACATGTAAGGAGGAGCCCGTGCCTCCAAGCTTCTAAGTTGTCCGCTATGAGTAAGCGTAGATGAACTTTGGTTCAAGTGGAGATTCAATAGATACTGGCCTAGCTATCCTAGGATTGTGATGTGTCTGTTCTGGTACTACAAATAGTCTGCTTGATGTGTATTGTGTGGGTGAAGCATCAAAACAAACAAACATCTCAAACATTCAAATCAAGCATCAAAATGATCAATGATTCCAAATCTGCACTTCTAGGTGTTAACTGTCAAAATCTTGTCCAAGTTTTTGCATCTGCTATCAAACTCTGAAATCTATCAACTTTCTATCCAAATTGCTATTCTATTGTGAAGGTTTTGTCTGAATTTTCACAAAACCTATGTTCTCATGAACATCACTACTAGTCTGTCTTTTACTGCAATCTGTTGACAGTCTGACTCGTCGCTGTTTCAAAATCTAACGTTGTTGTGCTAGTCCAAGTGACTCATTATCTATTTCAATCTTAATCATATTTGTCTACACTGTCCTTAACCTAAATTGCGAAAGCAGGTTCATCAACCTTGACTCAGATCAAAGTCATTGCTTCTCTCTCTCAGTTAGACATTATCTCTTTTGTCATTTGGTCTTGGATTTAGTTAGCACTTTAGAGATCACTTCGGCACCTATCAGTCAATCAATCGATTCATCATACCATCTTACAATGTCTAAAAGAAAAGAAGAGATTCTTAGGGCAACTTTATTAAAATAACTTCAAACTTTGGAATCTGAAATCCAAAGATTAAAGAAGGAAAAGGATACTTCATCTGAGGAATCCTCACTAAGATCAACTTGTCCTTTGTTATTTGATCATGATTCTCACATCTCCACACTTTCTTCCAACATGGATAAATCTTGGTATGACAATCCTATCTTTGATCATGAATAGTTTTATGACAATCCTATATTTGATCAAGAGAATGTAGTGGAAACTATGACAGAATCAAATGAAATCCTTTTATATCCGCAAAAGAAAGATATTGCACATCAAGAAGTGTCTAATTATCCTTTAGAGTGAATCTTTACTCCTTTGGGGAAATCTTATCAATCAGCATTGGAGGAACTTCTTAGGCATAACCTCATCACATTTCCTCAAGCCACATCATGTGGATTCAAATTCTTGAGTCCATATTGTGCATATCAGAAAAGCAATAAGCATAAAACTTCATCTTGAATGGAGTTGAAACATAAAATCCAAGATCTCATAGATGATGGTGTAATCAAAGTGGAAAATCCTAATGAATCATCTAGTGAAGATACTAATCTCAAGCATGATCAATACCAGGAATCCATGTCTAGAAATGGTTCCCCTAGCACATCTACTTCTTCCACCATTCCTCCATCTCCTAAAGCTTCACCATCTCTATCAAGAACTAAGCTTAATGATGACTATGTCTACCCTCAGGGCCTACCTCTAAAAGACACCCAAGCTAATCAGCATATAGATGCCAGCCTTTCTTAGGCTTCAAAGATCATAGACCTAAAGCTTCCATCTCCTTCAACGCTTATCATGCCTATTCCAAAGGATTCTCCATCAGCGTGTCAAGAATTCTTCATGCAATACAACACTCCTACCTCATCCTTAGAAGTGGCTCCATGTCAAGGAGACAATACAGAGTGTGAAGAAACAAATAGTAGTACTGATCAAGATCAAGACATCATCCATCGTTATCCAATAGTTGACCAAAGTCACATATCTCAAGAGTGTCATGATGATCCTCTCATCTCCTTCCATTTCTTCCAAGAAGATAACCCTACATCTCCCAAGCAAGATTGAGATATACTTTCTACCATCTCTACTAAGCTTATTGAAAATCAAGAGAAAAGTGCCCTTTGTACACTATCTAAAGATCCTTGTCAAGTTCAGAGCATACCATCATCCCCTTGTCATGTTCTTCCATATTCAAGAACTATCATTCCCCCAAATCCCTTGCATAGCAATAAATCCAATCAAGCTTCAGATGCTCCTATCAAAATTACTCCTATCAAAGCTACTCATGCTCCTGTTGATATACAGATAAATTCTAAAGAGAAGTGCCTTGGCAATATAGCTCACTCTAAATATTTTGATTCCCTTCCACACTTTATATCCCTCCATTCAAACGTAAGAATTAATCTTCACTATCCTCCAAATCCATCCTTGGTCCTCATATTCCAAAGATAAAACCATCAAACCTGCCATCTATATTGGGTCCTTATGTCCCTCCATCTAACATGCCTCTGACTACTAGCTTGTCATCTGCTTACCCTATCTCCTATCAAGATCAACAAAGACATACATCTTGGAACTCTCCCTATCAACCCATCCATATGAACCTGTCATATCGACCTTATTCATCCACAATTCCCAAGTCTTCTGGAAGCAATTTGGATGTGCAATGAAGAAATCAGCAATACAAGAATCCACCTACATATGAAGATCACAATGTCCCATCTAATCAACATGTGACTACAAATACAAAGGAAATATTCAAGATACCACATAGTTCCACTGAGAAAAGAACCAAATCAAATAAAATATGGGTTCCTAAATCCATTATGAAAGAACTGTGTTCTAAATCATCTGATACAAACGAAAAATCAAAAGCTATGTGGATTCCCAAGTCTCTTCTAAAGGACTTGGATACAAAAATAAAAGTAAAAGTTATGTGGATTCCCAAGTCTCTCTTAAAAGGCTTGAACAAAACAGAAAAATTAGAATTGGCATCCAAGCTTCCAAAGGCTTCCACTTCATCTCCTTTCAAACATTTTTCATCTCCTAAACCTATTTTGGGTGCTCATGTCCCAAAATCCATTATTTTGAATACGTCTTCATCCACCTTGGGTCCTCATATACCAAGATCCATATCAAAACCTAAATCCATTTCAAACACTTTTCCTCTATCATTCCACCATCCTTCAAGATGTGTGTCGATGTTGATCTTGCCTACATGAAACTCTCACTACCGCACCCAATATCCTACCCCTACCTACCATCCTTCCATATTGGGTCCTTACACTCCTGTTATTCCTCTCATCTAGTCCATTGCATAAATCCTTGACTACCATCTCCCTTATCCTCCATATCAATCTTCTTTACCATCACCCTATCAGCATCTGTGAGCATACTTTCAGCGGCCTTGGCCTATTATAGCATATCTTTCAGAGGAGCACTATCTAAAGAGCTAGAAGCTTAAGTTCCTCCATAAAATCAAAAAGATGGAAAAAAAAAGAAAAAAAGAAAAGGTGCCTTGGTGAAAACCTGGTAAACAGGCACCTTGGTAGCAAAATTAAAGATAAATCAATCTGTCCTATGGTGAAAACCACTTCTTGTGGCGCCTTGGATAAGTACCATGATGAAAACCTAGAAAATAGGCGTCCTGCATAATTCCTCCTACTTGCACTCTTCACTTGGGGGAAAGCTCCTTCCATGTCATCTTATCTATCATATCTTACATACAGCTAGCACGTGAGCATCCATGTTCCTCCTACTGATCTTGACAAATTTGAGCCTATCCATGAGCATCATGCTTGTTGACATTCATTATCCTTTCCATCAGCCTATTCCCTAGCTCTCATCAATGATACCCTATCATGATCTTGCTTATCCGAAGCCTATCTTCCTATCTCTGCGCATTTTCTCCATACTCCAAAAACATGCACTTATACCTCCATCACCCTTTATCCTAATTGCGTTATCATAGCTAAATCCTATCTAATTGACCCCTTGGTCTTGATCAAAATGAAGAATGAAAAATGCAAAACTATTTCTCCAAAGTCTCTTGACATGTCCACTCTTTTGGACCACATGCTTTCATGACATATGGTCACCATCCTATATGCTATCCAGCAGCGCTCCATGAGCCTATATTTCTATATTCATTTTTCGCTAGCTTGGGTAATCTTGAGGAGACTATCCTTGAGGGTTGCATTCACCCTCTTCATCGATGATTGTCTATTCACCTCATCCATCAACTTTCTAATCCATCTACACTATCATCCACCTTGCTAGACATTGGGGGAAAACCTATGTGATCTTTCTTGAGATCAATTAATCTCTAAAAAATCTAAAAATCATAAAAAAATCTTGAAAAATGATCATCTTGGTGCAAACCTAGCAATAGGGGCAACCTTCCCGATCTAGGGGGCACTGGCCTATTACTTTTGAGAATATTTCTCGCATCAGTCACCAGTAGTTCTCACTGCATCTGTTTGCTAATATCTAGCTATTACTCAGATTTCTCTATCTTGAGAATCTCTCTCGCATCAGTCACCAGTAGTTCTCACTGCGTCTGTCTGTCGATTCCTAGCTATAACTTATATTTCTCTATCTTGAGAATCTTTCTCATGTCAGTCAGTAGTGGTTCTCACTACATCTGTCTGTTGATGCCTAGCTATTACTCAGATTCTCTATCTTGAGAATCTCTCTCATGTCAGTCACCAGTGGTTCTCACTACGTCTATCTGTTGTCACCATACTGATCATTTTTTTGCGCAATCGACGTATATCTTGACATCAATCCATTAAAGTTAGAGGGGTACTCTGCACTTCATCTTGGCATTTCTTTGCTTCAGTTTGTACATAGATTTTAGTCACTTTCATGACACTTTGGTTCTTCTGAGAACCCTCCTGACTTGACACTGATCCAAAGTCATAAGCTTGGGGGAAATCAAATCAAGTTTGTCCTCGGAGTATGAGTCAATTTAGTCATTAATGTTTGCTACTAGGGGCATGGTCCCCAATCAAATCACATCATTGTTAGGTATTTGAGCATTCTAACTTGCATTCCTAAAAATCAAGCTTCATTCTGGAGATGATTCTCGAAATCTCACTCTAACCAATGTCTGGGCAATCTAACCTAGATATTGGGGGACTAAGCTTCATTCTGGAGATAGTCCTAAAATCTCTATTGACTATCTTTTGGGATAGGTATCAGGGCAATCTAACCCTAACTCCTGAAGGTTGAACCTCGTTCTGGGGACAGTCTTGTGTAAGATATTTTAACCTAGATATTGGGGGACTAAGCTTCATTCTAGAGATAATCCTAAAATCTCTATTGACTATCTCTTGGGACAGGTATCAGGGCAATCTAACCCTGACTCCTGAAGGTTGAGCCTCATTCTGGGGATAGTCTTTGAAAAACATCAATCTAATAGGTATTTGAGAAATCTAACTCAAATCCCTGAGGATCAAGCTTCGTTCTAGAGATGGTTCTCAAAATCTCATCTATTAGGTATCTGAGTGATCTAACTCAGATCCCTAAGGATCAAGCTCTGTTCTGGAGATGGTTCTCAAAATCTCACTAGGGGCATAGGTCCCCAAATTTGATCGTGTATTTGTCTTACACTTTTCTTCAGTAATCTTGTCATTTCTCATGGACAACACTCTACTAGCACAAAACAAGTGTTTTTCAACACCATAATCAACTGTGTTTTTCAACACTATCTTTGGATACATCTGTGTTTTTCAACACACATTGGATATCTCAAACATAGACATCTATTGATAACAATCAAACACACTACACTCAAGCACAATAGTTTTTTTCAACACCCCTATACACCTACATATTCACAAACTTTGAAACATGTTGAGCTATGCTTGAATCTTTCTTTGTATGTTGTATTTTTCTCATGGATTTCATTGATATTTCCTTTGTCTACTGCTTGTTGGTGTAGTCTCAATGATCCGGCAATGTCCAATCAATAGGGTGTATGTGATAAGAGCTCCTGCATTAAGCTGGAAAAGCCTCACATCCCTCGATCTTGTTTATTTGTATGCCATGGTGAGGTCGATACTATCTCCTTGACTATTATTGCTCTGTTTGTTTACGCAGGAATGCACTCATGGTTATGTTGGCTTTGAATGCCCCGATACTAGTGTACTCTTACTATATCAAACTGGAAACAATTTTTAGGTCATCTCAGCTTCTGTGCCCTGATGCTTATGTTAGTTTCCCATATCTTATCCGATGAAAGTCATTTTCATATCCTTATGGTCGCAGTGGCACTAGTAAGGATTGTATCGACTCTGATGTTCCAAAAATGCTCTATGATGATAACTGTTCCAATACGTCAAACAACCACATCCTAGGGATTTCATCTAGCATAGGATTGCACATTCATCGGCATCTAGCATAAGATTGCACTTTCATTCTAGATTTGCATTGCTTGCACTTTCATTCTAGGCTTGCATTGCAGCAGCGTTTTGGTGTTCACTTCATTGTGTTCTCCTTGATTTGTATGATGAGGGGTTCTCCTTCACCATTCTGGCTTCATCACTACTGCCCAAGTGTTTGATCCTCACTCTCGCTCTTCAATTCTAAATGCTTTGAATTGGAATTTGATTTCCAAAAGTGTTCCATTTTCGGGATCGAAATTGAAATCAAAATCTGACACTTCTATATAGCTCAAAATCGCATTTTAAAATTTTTGGGACCGACACGATCAGACGCTTGTGCAGTCAACTTTATGATGTCACTTTCTTGTTAGACTCATATCTAATCAACATTTCCTCAAATCTTTGACTTTTTTCCTCAAAAGTCTACTCTAGTCCAACTTGGTCAACCAGACCTCGCAATCGCTCAAAATTGATTCTAAATCTTCTAAATTCTTCCATAATCTGTTCTGATTTCTTCTTGATCTCTGATTCAACATCTATCTATGATTTTTTTCTTTCTATCATCATTCTGACATGTCATCATTCCATTTTTCTCCCGAGGGGGCAGGATGATTACATCATTGAATCTATCCCAATCAATGTGATCTGAATTCCAAAATTCCTCACTGCTAGGGGCATCTCATCACTTGGGGCATGCTCAGTTTTTCATACCTCACAGTCAAAACTAGATGTTCCATGACTTTCAATCAATAGGGGCATGTTTGTTCCTTAGATCTCGTCATCTATTAGGTATCGGGGCAATCTAACCCGGATCCCTGAGGATCAAGCTTTGTTCCGGAGATGATTCTCGAAATCTCAATCTATTAAGTATCTGAACAATCTAACTCAGATTCTTGAGGATCAAGCTTCGTTCTGGAGATGATTCTCAAAAACTATCTTTTGGGACAGGTATTGGGGCAATCTAACCCTAACTCTTGAAGGTTGAGCCTCATTCTAGGGACAGTCTTGTGAAAGATATCAATCTGACCAATGTCTGGGCAATCTAACCTAGATATTGGGGGACTAAGCTTCGTTCTGGAGGTAGTCCTAAAATCTCAATTGATTATCTTTTGGGACAGGTATCGAGGGAATCTAACCCTGACTCCTAAAGGTTGAGCCTCATTCTGGGGATAGTCTTGGGAAAGATATCAATCTATTAGGTATCGGGGCAATCTAACCCGAATCCCTAAGGATCAATCTTCATTATAGAGATGATTCTCAAAAAATCTACTTGACCGGCATCTTGGAAACCTAACCTAGACTTCAGAGAGTTAAGCTCTATCCTAGAGATGGCTCTGAAATCTTCATCAATTGGTCTTTACATCATCAATGTTTGAAATATATTCTTCTGTGCTTTAGGCATTAGACTATTCTTTGAATCAATGCGCTGCTCGCACATCAATTCAAAGAGGGGAAAAATGTAACACCCCAAAATTGGCATCATGCAACCCTAACCAATTTTGTTGCATTTATCAACCTTTTTGAATCATCAAAGTCCTATTGTACTAGGAAATTATGAGTCTCGACTGACTCTACTTGACCTAAGTGTCAAATGCAGAAAACCCTAAATCTATATTAATCACATACTATACTTAATTCCTAATTGGCTAAACAAACCCTATGATCAAATTAATTTAATTATAAAGTCCTAGCACTTTAATTAAATTAAATTCACCCTTTTTAGCTAAATCACATAAAAGGAATTAAATAATATTTAATTATTAAATAAATATCCTCTTTTCAATAATTGAATCTAATTGTTCAATAATTGACAAAATACATTTATGAGGTCATATTCTATTTATTTAATTAAATATTCTCTTCAAAATCTTCTCTCTAGTTCAGAAATAGAAACTCTGATTTGACTGAAATTCAAAAGCGCAACTAATCAGTTAACTGCCTCCTTCACCCAAAAATGCAACAGTTGATTGTTTCTCTGAAAAGAAACTTTTTATTCTCAAATAGTTCTCAATGAGTTAACTGTTTCTCTCTAAGGAAACTTTCTATTCTAAACGAACTCTCATCCTATAAAAGAACCTCATTTCTCATCCAAGGGGAATGCATTGTTAGAATGTCAATTCGTTGTTGAATTATCAACTCATTTATGCTTTCATATTATTAGCTTTCATTTTGCAATAGATTAATTCTCATTTCTAAGATTAATCATGCATAGGTTAGTTAATTTCAAGTAATCTTAATCTTGCATACTTACATTCTAGATTAATCTTCATTTACATCTTAGCTTAAATCTTGCATTTTCACATTCCTAGATTAAAATCCTTCATTCTTAGGTTGATCTTGGTTGTTGGAACCTCGAATGCTAAGAGCTACTCAAAACCCTACCTAGATAGGAGGCAACAGGTCGCATCACACAGACATGCAAGATGAATAATCTCATGTTCATCCTTGTGTGTGACTATTGAGAAAAGACTATGTTGAAATGTATGGCTAAATCAGAGGCCCGCATTTAGCTATCACAAGTGGATGCACTCACCACATGACCGGTGACAAATAAAAGTTTAACACTTTTGAGTATTATAATGGTGGTACAGTAAGAATGGGTAATGATACACCTTGTCCATTTGAAGGTAACGGAACTATAATGTTGAATAACCTGATTAAATTTGAAAATGCTTATTGGGTAAAATGATTGAATTATAATCTGTTGAGTGTTTCCCAACTGAATAATTCAGGTCATAGAGTAGCATTTGAGAATAAGAAGGCAAAGATCTTCAATGAATCAGGAAGATTGATTGGTACCAGTGAACAGATAAAAGGTAACTTATTCTATCTGAATAATACTAACACCACTTGCTTAATAACTAGAAACGAAGACATATGGTTGTGGCACAAAATATTGTGTCATGTGAATTTTGACAACATGATGAAAATGAGCAGAAGGAGAAATGTAAGAGGCTTACCGACGATGTCAAAGCCCGACAACATCATGTGCAAGAATTGTCAAAAAGGTAAGATTTCAAAGTCTAGGTTCAAAATTAAAACCCATACATCTGATGATATTCTAGAATTAGTCCATACTGATCTATGTGGACCAATGAGGACAAAGAGTTATTATGGAGATAGATATTTTATTCTTTTTGTTGATGATTACTCTAGAATAATGACTGTTATGTTTCTAAAAGATAAATCTGAAGCATTCAAGATGTTTAAATGGTATAAGGCTATGGTAGAAAAACAAAGTGGTAATGATTTGAACTGCTTGAGATCAGATAGAGGAGGAGGGTTTATATTAGATGAATTCACTAATTTATGCAATGAACATGGTATAAAAAGATAGGTTTCTGCACCAAGAACACTACAGCAAAATGGGATTGCTGAGAGAAGGGACAGATCCATATTTGATTGTGCTAGAACATTGATGATAGAGAAAGGTATCACCCAAATCTTCTAGAGTGAAGCTGTCAATACTGATGTCTACACATTAAACAAAGTACAATTGAAGAAGGACACAAAGAAGACACCCTATGAGCTATGGTATGGTAAAACACCCAATGTAAGTTACTTCAAAATATTTCGTAGTCAATGTTATATCTTAAAGGATGATAGAAATGGAAATCTTGATGCCA
>MU226832.1:1823225-1847205 GCA_018584345.1 Thuja plicata | reverse complement strand
CTGTGTCGGCATAAGTAGACAAGGAGAGCACCTTTTTGGCCTTTCGGCCCTTCCGGCGTTTCGATGGACCATACTACCTGAAACATCAAAATGGCCAAAAGGCCGAAGGTATCTACCACTAAACTTTTGGCCTTTTGGAAACTGAAACCACCAAACACGCTGACACTAAAGCCACGGGTTATAAATTGAAAAAGGGCCATCATTCGAGACCATTGTGTTTTTTCTCGAGAGCTCGCGGCTGCATCATTTTTTTTCATCCTCGACCCTGAGACTGATCATGCACTTGACTCCTCATCCTCATTGTATCATTCCCCCCCACTCCTTTCCCTCCGAGGTAGGCCTCGTTCACTGCCTTGCCTTTTTTATTTTCCTTCCTCTGGTTTTTTTTCTTTCTTTGGGTTTTAGGGTTTCTTCGCCCTAGCACTTGTCTAGCCTAGGGCATGCTGCCTCTTTCTCCCCTGGTATCTAAGGGCCCTTGGGGTGCCTTCATTTTCATGGGAGGTCCATCCGTGTCAAGTTTTGTTTTTTACCCTCTAGTTTTTGTTAGGGTTTTGTTCGGTTGTGACCTTTGTCGCAGGTTTTCGGCCTCTGAAAGGCTGAAAACCAGGTCAATTAGTCATGCCCTATTTTTAGAGATTCGGTGCTTTTGGTGTTTAGGACCGTCGAAACTTCCAAAATGCTGACAAGTTTGAATCCTTGAAAGTCCTGTCCCTCATCACTATTTCAAATATTTAGCCCTTTTGGCATTTCAAACCTCCAAAAGGTTTGAAATGCTGATACATCCAAGTCTTCGAGTCTTGGTTTTCAAGTTTCAGGACTTCAGATTTTTGACATCCACAAAACCTTCAAACTTTCAGACACTAAAAGGTCTGAAGCAACTCATTGAGAATGATAGCTTTTCGCACTTTCGGCCTTTTTGGCCTCCGAAACTGTCTTTAGCGTCCGAAACCCCAAAAGTGCAAAAAACTTGCATTCTCGGTGACTTAGGAACTTTTGCTCTATTTTTCTTAGTTTAGTCAGCTTTCTTTCAATTTGTTTCTTAAATAAGATACTGATACTTGCATATTTTATTATAGGAATGCCTGAGAAAAAGATTACTTCACCCATGAAGTACCAATACAAGGGGAACACTCCCCCTTCAAAGATCGGCAATAAGCATAGTGATATTACTGACACTAATATCAGGAACATGGATTGGGAGACTTCCTTACAAGATGTGGCCAACCAGCCAGGAGATCATAGGATTGTACCTCCCTGGTATTAGCAGGACTGGTTAGTGCAGTAGCCCACCCAGTATCTGTGTCCTCGCCTAAACTAATCATGACCATGGCCAATCATTACAACTCCGACAAGAGGGTGGTCCAGAATACAGAGGGCCAAACAGTACTAGATATCTGGCCTGATGTCATAGAAGATGTTTTCCATCTCCACAAAGGCATGGACAAGTTCTATGACTTCTTCATAGAAAAGGGAAACTTATGGTTCAGAAACAAAGTGGAGGAGGCTTATGAAATAGTTAACAATCACTACCTAGAGCAACCTCTCCCCAAAAACAAGCTGGACAAAATAGACTTGAGGAGAGGATACATGAAAGATGACATCAACACTGCAATAACAATGATAAGCTGAATCTACGGGTTACCCCAATTAGTCCAAATAGAGAATTGGATGATTCTCCTCATAGAAAGACTCAACGGTCACAGGTATAAGTTCAACTCAGGAACCATCATTAGTGACAAATTGGATGAACAGCTAGTGGCGGTAAAACACAACCCTAAGTTTTATGAGTACTTACATAGTGTACCTACTGGCAACAAGGTCGGTTTACCCAGAGCTTGTAAAGAGAGGGAGCCTAAATGATCCCAATGCATGGTCCTACATCATATATCCCCAATTACAGAAAAGGGCCAAAATGTCAGAAGATAGCCCAAACTACCAGATAGTCAATGATGCCTTCATTTTTGCAATCATCTGATCTATTGAGGGTGATTTTGCAAAAAGGATGTTAGAAGAAGCAGCCACCAAGGTGAGGGCCATAGGCGCTTATTATATACAATTCAGAACCTTCATCTATATTTGGATAGTGGGATCGACTATGAATCCAAAGAAGTTGCCTAGATATCCATCCGATTGGATAATCATTTTGGAAATAGCCCGGTAGCTTGTAGAAGCATATGAACACATAAAACACAAGAAGAAGCACTGCTGGGATTTTCCCATTTCACTAGGGCCTTATACCCTACACAACATGAAGGTTTGTAAATCTTTAGCCTTTGAGTGGGATGACTGTCCCCTGCAGATCTACGGCACAGTACGACCTCGATTTGATCCTATCGGTACATATAGCCACATCATTGGGAAATTTTACATTCGCGAACCACACTTGGAGGATCACTAGATGAACTACGTAGATTATCATGAGGTCAAAATCTTGGATTATTGTAGAATGACTCTTACCTTGGCCAAAGAAGTCATAAAGACCCTTATTCCCCAAAAAGTTTGGGAATATGACTCAGAAGAGGTTGTGGAGGCCATCTATATAGATGAAAAAATATATGACCAACCCATCATGAACACATAGGTCAACAAAGATGAGAATGATGACATAAATTTCCAGGCAAGACATGTAATGAGAAAAATGGAAGAATGGATCAAGAGGCCCTACAAAATGAGCCCAATGCCTGTGAAAACATTGATGGATCCACCCAAGAAGGTAGATAAGCAGTGCAGAGAGATAAACATAGTGCCCCAATACAAGAAAGCACCACCACAGAAGCTGAGCATGGTGTATGGTCATGAACGTGCAGTAGAGTACGGTTCAAACCCAAGGCCCAAGGATCCTAAAACAAGAATGACCAGATAGATAGATCCTCTAGTAGGGAAAGCATAGGTTGCACCAGATGAGGGACCTTCTACTTCTAGACAATCTCCTCTTGTCACCGAAAAGGGGAAGAATACATACAAGAGAAAGAAAAATTATACGCCTCCACAATTGGAAACCGTACAGGAAGACCTTCAAGAAGAGGAGGAAGAAATTCCCCTAGTTAAAAGGACCATGTCTAAGAAAAGGAGAGAAAGGAGATCAGTCAAAAACAACAGGAGGAGCCTAAAGAGAAAGATAACCCCTTAGACACTCTGGGATCAGATGAGTTCCAGATATCAGACTTCAAAGGTCTAGAAGGATTCTCGGACCAAGGCCAGGATACACCAGATTACACAACTAGATATGAAGTAGGCGGTCCTTCTCTTTTTCAACCACAGGTGATCTTAACTCCACCTCCCACTCAATTTACTAATCCAAAGCCAAATACACCCAAGGTGGGAGATAGTTCTAAAGTAGATCAAAGTTCTGAGAATCAATTCTCCAATCACCAAAAGGGTGACTACCAACGAGCCTGCAACAAAGGTCAATGTTGTCATAATGCCTCCTCACATTCCTACTCCACAACCTACTCTCCCACCTTTTATTCCTACTCCACCCCCATTTCTCATAACTCCACCAACTACTCTTCCATTTCTAATCCCAAATTTCCCAACACCCACTCCACCATCGCCAAACCCTTTAACTTGCCACATCCTGACACCGGGAGGATTGGTAACTAGAGAGGCTGCATTAGCCCTCAAAACCATAGTGGCGGTTATAAATGATCTCAATACTGAAGCCTCAGTTAATTCCTTAGGAGAAGAAGACAAAAGTTAGGAAAAACAAGAGGAGGCAATGCAAGAGGGAGACAAGGCAGAAGAAGAAAGGGGAGAAGAAGAAGAATACCAGAGAAAAGAAAGTAAAGTGGAACAGAGACAGGAACAAGAAGAGGGGCCAGATAAAGAGGTGACTCCAGGGTCCCAAAATTTGGGTTCAATCCTTCATATTACCCCATATGAGTCGGTCACTGCATCTAGTAGACCCACCTAGTTTACCAAATAAATCAAGTCGAGGAGGAGAACCTACTCAGATGAAGATGAAGGGGAAAACATGGATATAGCATTCTTAGGGCAAATCTTTCATCAGGAAAAAATCATATTACCAGCATGGATAATCTTCTATGTCACTCAGGACACTAGGGGATGCTGGAAGGCACATATTGTGGTCCCATCCGCCAGCACCTCTCAAGCCCAAACTACTTTAGAAGACTATACATTTGAAGAGGTAGATTTGGGGGAACCTACTAGGGAAGGGAGAAAGACACTGGCAGCCTTAGGGATCAAACATGCTCTAGGTTTTATGAGTAAGGACAAGGATACTATAAGGGCCTTGACAGAACAAAATTAAACCTTGAAGAAGTTCATCCACAAAATGGTTGGCCCCATTGACCCTAACTACCCAGAGGCCTCACTACAAACAGTATTGAATAAAAGAAATGCCCCAGAGTTACCGGTAGGATTAACCCCGTCCTTCATCAAAGAAAGTGCAGATTAGAAGGGGGATTTTGAGCAATATGGGGAAAGTTCCATCAAGAAAATATTTAGACCTTATAGGGTTATTCTAGTGGAGGCTAAAAATCTAATAGATTTGATGATAGATGATGGTGGCCTAGAATCTGAGACAAGCAAGTGGAGGGACGCCCTCCAGGATTTACAGATCATTAGAAAACAATGCTTCCAGATCCTGGTAAAGGTATATGAAGGTGAGGAGATAGAAAAATTTGAGGCATGGATCAAGCGCATAACCAAGATGATTAACATTTATGAGAAATGTCAAGCTTCCATATTGGATAAGCAGAAGGAGGTCCTTGAATGGGTAGGAGAAATAGATATCTTCTTCACAGTGATTAACCTTGATTTATACTAGGATGAAGACAAACATGTCTTATGGCCATCCAAAGAAGTATTCCAACCATTCAAGGACATCGTGGCAGGTGTAGGGACCAAGGAAGCCCTTCAATAATTATTTTATTCAAAGGAAGAAATAATGAATATGACCAATCACATAGAAGAGATCCAGTTCTTCACTTCCGCACTAACTGCCTTCAAATAAAAGTAGGAATTGAAGGTTAACAGGGAAAAAAGGAAGGAGATAAACTATGAGGGAATCTAGGAGATCATACAAAGGCTCAGGGCTGCACACCTAGAGGTGTTCTCAAATTGACCCTTTGGACCACAAAGAAGTTTTGGAAACTAAGTCCCCCGCACTTAAAGATTTCCCTAAAGCATTTTTCGGCCTTTCGGCCCTCGCAAACGATCCAACCCTTTGGCCTTTCGGCCTTCCAATATTTTTGACCTTTCAGCCCTACAGAATTTTTTCCCTTTTGACCCTCAAATTTTTTGGCCTTTTTGCCCTCCAATTTTTTGGCCTTTTCGACTTTCTAGGTATTTCATCCTTTTCAGCCTCTGACAGGTCTGAACTTTGGACCAAGGTTTCGATGATAAACACTTAGAAGACTTGACACTAGAAAAGTTTTGGAGTTGAGGTTGGGGTCCAAAAAAATTGGGTGTTTCTAGCGAGATCACATTTTTCCACACCAATTGAATTCCAAATCTAATTGATGATCAGCTTGAGTTCATTTTGAAGGAACTAAGGGTTCCCTATCATTCTCCACCATTAGAAGAGATTCTAGATGAATATTCCAAGAAAGACTTCCAGAAAAAAGAAGAAGACTCTGAATTTTTTGAAGAAACCCCTTCTTCTTTTCTCTTTCTTCTTAGCGAGTTTGACCCTCCTTACATGGGAAAACAGATTGTAAATGGGTTCATGGATCCATGCAAGTTATCTAGTGTCAATTAAGAATAGTTTCCCTTCCAGTAAAGTTTTAGTTTAAATTATTTTTTCTCTCAAATGCCCTAAATTAAGAATTCAGAGTTGTGGATCAAATTCTATATATTGTAATCACAAAATCAATGTAAGGGTTGGATTCTTAATGCAATAAAGATATACATTTGGTGCTTCATTTGTGGTGTGTGATTTGCTGCTACCTATGCAAAATTATTGAATGTATGCTTGTATTATTCATTATTTTGAGAGAGCCTCTTGTTTATTGTGCTTCAAATTCGTGTTTCGTTTAGTTGGATTTTGTTGTTGTTTTCTTTACCTTGCTATGACGAATGCATGGAACAGATCATCTTTGGGTTTAACGATAAATCTATCTCGTGGGTGCGCACATCTTGGTGGCTTCATGATTTGATCAATTTTGAATATCTTGCACAAGTGAATACATCTTCTCTCCAAATGCGTGCATCCATGGGGAAGTGAATTATGACTTGGTCTGATTTATGCTTTGTGGGTTTACACCAAATCCCTCCCATCATTCAATTCACAAGGAAGGGTTTACAAACGGTTTATGTCCATAGGATTTAACTTTCAGTCATTTTCTTACTTTATTGTTACTCTATTCTCTACTCTCTTCCGTCTTTAAATTCTGAAAATCTAAGCATCTTGGAAAATACAAAATTGCATTTTATTTATCAAACCCCCATATATGTTGAAATGGAAAATACCAAAAAGAACTAAAGTATTTTTCAATTTGATGTCTTGAATGAACCAGCAAAGGCCTCCTCATGAACAATCACATTTATCTTCAACTGAGTAACCAAGTAGGTTGTGACCCAACCCCGAAGAACCTTGGGAAAAACCTCATTATTCTTTCAAGAGAGGAAATTGAATCTCTAGATCCTAGCAAGTTGGCTTGTGTCAAAACAACGCTCAATAGAAGTGGTGCTAGAAGGAGGGTGTCAAAACTCAAAAGCTGGATAACATTGGATCTTTCTCCCCAGAGAGATTTGAGCGAGTGCTTAGATCATCTCTGAAGAGAGGCGAGTTCCTTGAACTCACCCATCATCATAAAGCTCGCAATGACAAAGGGAAGAACAAAGAAAAATCCTCTTCCCACCTTACTGAGTCTCAGAATTCTTTTGGACAGCAATCACATATCGCTGCCCTGACTGTCATCGCAGCCATATCGCAAAATCAAAACTTGCAAAATTAGAATTTGTAGCAACCTCGGCCGATGGCCTTTTTTTCCAACTAGCTCACCCCTAAATTTTGTTGGGAAGCTCCATGAGTTACCCAAAAATCTGGAGAAGTTTTGCACCCAGTTTATATATGGTGAATCAAGGACAGCGAAAGAACACATCTGTGCCTTCAAGGAAATTTGCAACCGTAAAGAGATTGCCCACCAAGATGTTGTTTGTCATCTATTCCTATACACTTTGGGAGAATCCACTTACAAGTGGTACCTGAATTTACCACGAGGATCTATTTCCATATGGAATGAGTTAGAGACCAAGTTCCTCAATCAATTCAAACTGTATGTGGATCCGGCCATGACACATCACCAGTTTATTACAATGAGGAAGGATCCTAAAGAGCCTATTGCCATGTTCAATCATCATTTTCACAAGATGCATCAAAAGTTGGAAGTTCCTTACACCATACCAGAAGAGGTTGTCATACAAGTTTACTTAAAAGCTTTGGATCCTTTCACCTTAATCTTTCTAAGGAGGCTTCCCCCGACGGATAGAGACACGATGGAAAAGGTGTACAATGAAGCCATCACGTTCACCCAGTAGATGGACCTACAAGAAGGGAGTTATGCAATGGTACCTATCATGAATAACCTTGTTGTCCCACATCCGTTTGCAGAAAACAATCAAGCTCTGGCCACTTACACGCCTATGTTGAACCCCATTTGGGTGCAGCCATTTGCAGCCGCACCCCCATCTATTACTTATCTGGGTTATGAGGCTCACAAGAACGCATTTGTGGAACAGAGGGTTGTGCCCCAAGCAGAGCCTGATATTCTCATGGCTTTTGAACTAGATTTCGTGAAGAAGACATTTTCCCAACTCACCAACGAGCTCACCTGGATGAAGTTAAACCAATCTTAGAATCAAGGTGGATATCAACGAGCACCAGATGGCCCAAATACATATCCTCAAAGCCCCAGTCAGAGTTTCAACATGTACAACAACAACAACAACACACAGGAGAAAACATTTGGACAACAAGGGCCAAACAGGCCATGGAACACTAGACCCAATAACGGCAGCATCCCAACAAAAAATGATAATGCTTACAAAGCTTCAGAGGCCAATTTTTTTGAGGCTCCAAATTCACACCAAGGCAATAATGGACCAAGGAACAACCCCCGTGATCATTATATCCAGAAATCACAAGATCCCTGAGTACAATTTAATGCTATGGTGTTCGATTCCTATGAGTCTAGACAGGAGGGAGGTTCGGATGCTTTTGCAAGAGAAGATGAGTTCGTGTTTCCTTTCTAGAAAGAGAATGAACCTAAGTATTCTGAAGTACACACTTTCCAAAATGATCACAGAAACTCATACAACCTTCGGAGTAGAAAGGAGCCTCTCACGGATGGTATTCCTCTAGGAAAACAACCAACCCCACCAGATCCTCGGGCTAGTAACAATCCCATGCCTCCTAAAGGCCCGAATGGTCCTATACCTCCTACAACAAGTACATATGCCAGCTACAGGGGTGCGGCATGGTCAAGTGACAAATACAACACAGTTGATGAACTAAAGAAAACTAAAGTGAACATATCTATGTTTGAGTTACTGCAAGGTTGCCCATCTTAGAAGGAGGCCATTTTAAGATCTCTAGACCACTCAAAACCTGGCTCATCGACCAATAATGCAAGGGCACCTATATCCAAAATCAACACATCTGAGGCTTTCCCCACTATGTTCAAAGATAGGATGGAGGTCCCACCATTCTTACTCAGTCTACGGATGTTTGGAAAGAACCTACACAATTGCCTGATTGATTCAGGAGCTTCATGCAATGTCATGCCTCTATCAATTTTCTAGAATTTGGGGATGGTGCCCCAAGTAACAAACCAAGTGGTCATGTAATTGGATAAAATCGAGGTCAAAGTGATCGGTGTGCTTAAAGATGTACACATTCAATTAGTTGCAAATCCCAAAATACAAGAATGCATTGATGTGCATATAGTAGACATACCTCAAACTTATGGGATGTTGTTGAGTCGAGAATGGACCAAATGCATGAGGGGCTGGCTTTCCACAGATTTCACCCAGTTTTGGTTATCATGGAGAGGTCTGAATAACCAGATCAAGATTGATTCAGAGCCTAAATTAAGATAGATGGTCACCAAGTACAATGCACTGAATGAAGTCATGTTCACCCAGACAAATTTAGGCACTTATTAGATGGATGACATTCTCATGTTCCAAATCCAAGAAGACCTAGAATCATACCATAGCCCCATTCTGGGTCTCTTGGAATCAGATATTGATGATTACATCTTCCAACACTTCTTCAACGGCACTACGGTCAGCCTACGACACTTGGGACAAGACACAGATCCCAACATTTTGTTACTACCAGGATACTGTCAATTACACCAAGCTAGCCATTCTAAGTTCACATGCCCCAGTTCCCAGGAAGCATTATCAAGGGTATTGAACCAAATCACCTCGTCAAGTAAGCTATCAGAGACCCCTACAATAAAAAAGGACATCCTAAAGACCAAGGACAAGAATAACATCCCGCTAGAGGTAGATGTCCCAGTTCCCACAATCACCCCAAGCCAAGATCAGGATAGTGGGTCAAATTCTAATGAAAGAGGCCCGGCCTCGAACATACTTAGTGAGTGGAGTACCTTTGATGATGGAGCATGCCCCCCTTATAAAGGAATGCTAGAAGACAATGGAAATGAAAGTGCCAAGATCACTGGACCAGGGCATACCCAAGGTACGAGAGAATCAACCTCTTCTGACAGTGATGGGGAGAAAGGATGGAGACTTAAAACCAAGGACCCTCTAAAGAGAAAATCAGCCAAAACCAATCCTACCAAGCAACCCCAGATATGGAAATTGCACTTTGACGGTTCCAAATGTAAACAAGGAGCAGGTGTAGGGATCAAATTGATAAACCCGAGAGGTAAGTCTTTCTATGTCGCTTATAGGTTACAATTTTTGTGCACTAACAATGTTGCAGAGTATGAAGCATTAGTTTGTGGACTCCTCCTAGCACACGAGAAAGGAATAAGAATCCTAATAGTAGAAGGGGACTCTCAATTGGTTGTCAAGCAGATCCATAGTCAGTATACTTGCAATGACAAAAGGCTCTCAGCCTACCGAAATAGAGCATGGGACCTAATCAATGACTTTGATGCTTTTGACATCAAAACCATCCCAAGAAGAAGGAATGCCATCATCGATGTCATCATCGACGCCTTGGTTGTATCGGCTAGTTCATTACATCCAATGGAAAAATCCAAGCTCAAGAAATTGTTAGTTGAACTTGTCACAGCTCTGGCCATTCCAGACAATGTCACTAAATTTCAAGTCTTCCAAGATGATCAGCACATTTTGGAGTTTATCATGTGCGTCGATGTGTTCAAAAAACAAATCATCAACGAGGAAGAGGAAGGTGAAGAAATAGTTGAACCCAAAGCTCCTGATGATCAAGGTGTTATAAATCTGAGAACCAACGCCATACCCAAAGGGATGGTAGAACTAGAGAGGATTTTTGATAGTGACAAGACTGAAGTAGGGAGACGCCCAAATGTAACATCGGATGGTAAAGAATGTGATACCTACAACCTTGGCATAGAAGAGGAACCTAGGGAGGTCCACATAGGAAAGGTAGGAACCAAAGAATAAAAGGATAAAATGGTCCAGCTCCTCACTGAATATCGAGATGTCATAGCATGGAGCTATGAATAATTGAAGATATATGACACCTCAGTCATAGTACACAACATCCCTTTGAAACTGGACTCCAAGCCTTTCCGACAGTGGTAAAGGCCTGTGAACCCTACCATGGAACCCTTGATTCAAAAGGAGGTTCAGAAGTTGCTCGATGCTAGGATCATCTTTCCAATCTGGCATTACACATGGGTTGCAAACCTGGTACCTGTAAGAAAGAAAACTAGAGAGATTAGATTGTGCATGGATTTCTAGAACCTCAACAAATATTATCAAAAGGATAATTACCCGCTCTTGTCTCTCGGTGAAGTACTGCAAAAGTTCAATGGGTCCCAAATGATGTCCTTTCTAGATGGTTATTCAAGCTACAACCAGGTGATGGTGCAGGAGGAAGATAGGCTAAAAACGGTGTTCACAACCAAATGGGGAACCTTCACCTACTGCCAGATGCGTTTCAGACTGATTAATGCAAGGACCACTTTTTAGAGGGCAATGGACATAGCTTTCAAAGGACTAGTTGGGAAGTGCATTATCATCTATATGGATGACCTCATAGTTTTCTCAAAACAAAGAGCTGACCATTTAAGTGACCTTAGAAAATGCCTTCAAAGATGCAAGGAATTCAAGATTTCCCTCAATCCCAAAAAATGTGTGTTTGGGGTAACTAAAGGCAAACTCTTGGGACATATCATCTCAGAGAAGGGGATAGCCATATATCCTGAAAGGGTTGAAGCCATTCTAAAATTGAAACCACCACATGACAGCCCCAAAGAGCTAAAAATTTTCTTCGGGAAGATCAACTTCATAAGGAAGTTCATTAGTGGTTTCACAAAAATAGTAAAACCGTTGAACGACATGCTCAAGAAGGATGCCAATATTGAATGGACTCTCCTAGATGAGAATCTTGTAAGGATATTAATAATTCCATCACTATAGCACAAGTCCTGGTCAGCCCAGACTATACTATCCTTTTCAAGGTTTACTCTTTTGCATCTGAGCACTCATGTGCAGGCATCCTCACATAGAAGAAGAATAGTGAAGACGAAAGACCCATAGCTTTCATGAGTTTCCCTTTCAAAGACACCGAGCTCAAGTACCCAAACCTAGATAAACAGTCGTTCACTCTCGTCAAAGTGGTGAAAAAAATCAAACATTACATCTTGAGAAGTAAAGCCATTGGGGTAGTTCTAGACGCAGCCGTAAAGTCCCTTTTGATGCAGAATGAGATGGGAGAGCAGAGAGGAAAATGGATGGCCATCCTCCAAGAGTTTGACCTTGAGATCCAACCAATGAAACTAGTGAGAGGCCAAGGCCTAACAAAGTTGATCTCTGAGGTTGAAGAAGGTCTAGTCTGCCAAACCTACACTGATCAAGGTGTGATCAGTGATGTATGGTATAGAGACATAGTGTATTATATGTTGCAAAATCATTGCCCAAAAGAAATGAATGGTTCTCAGAGAAGAGCCTTGAGAATCAAGAGTAGCTCCTACATGTTGAAGAATGGACAACTGTACAAACGCAATTATGAAGGCCTATACCTAAGGTTCTTGGATAGACTCAAGGCAAAGCAAATCCTAGAAAATTTCCATGACAAATGTGGAATGGGACATTGGTTAGCTGACACAACAACTCACCAGATCTTAAGGGTAGGATATTTCTGGCCTACAATATTTAGAGACACAAGCAAACATGTGAGATCTTACCACACTTGTCAAACCAGCGCAGCTCGAGAGAGAGAGAAACCCCGCAATGCCTCTACAACCAGTATATGAGGTACACACATTTGCCCAATGGGGCTTGGATTTTGTTGGAATTATTAACCCCCCTTTTTCTGCAGGGCACAAGTTTATCTTGCTAGCTACTGACTACTGCACCCATTGGATGGAATCTCAAGCACTGAAGAGTTGTACTACAAAGGTCATAACCAAATTCTTTGAGGAGCACATCATAACTAGGTTTGGGATGCTATTTTATCTGGTATGTGACAATGCTCCCTCTTTTTCTTTTGCCTCACTAACGCAATGGGCCTTTGAGAACAAGGTAATCCTCAAGTTTTCTTCAAATTACTATCCGTAAGGAAATGGTGTAGCAGAGTCTACCAACAATAACTTAACAACAGTGATCAAACACCTCCTGGATGACAACCCCAGGGATTGGCACGCGCAATTGAAATACACTTTGTGGACTGATTGTGTAAGGATCAGAAATGCCCTGGGGACGTCTCCATATCAGCTAGTCTATGGATTTCAACCAGTCTTCCCTATGAACTTAAAAATCCCAGTCCTCAGATTCATGGACCAATATGTGGGAGGAGAAGATCAAGTCCAATTCTGGCTTATGAATCTCCTTAACTTAGAGGAAAAGCAAACATCAACTCTGAAACATGTATCAAAACATCAAGTCATAGTTAAGAGGAGGTTCGACAAGAGAGCCACCATTAAAGCCTTCAGGATCTCTAACCTTGTCCTCATGTGGGATAAGGAAAAATAAAATTCAGGCAACCACACCAAGTTCCAAAGATTGTGGACAGGCCCTTATCAAATATCAGAGATCTTGGGGGAAAACACTTTTAGGATCAGCACGTTGAATGGAGAGTTGACCTCATTGCCAGTAAATGGGAAATTCCTTAAACATTACTTTGAATCCTAAGTGAGACTACCTTCCATCCCTTGTACCATAGTCCCCCTTTTTCAGTACTTTCCTTCTTTTCTCTTTGTGTCTTTGTCGCCCTCACCATCGATCCTTTCTTCCTTTCTTTTTTTGGGGCTCGTTTGTTGTTTTTGGGTCAGTGTGTTCTCGGATCCATTCCAAGGTAGTCCACAACTCAGAGTAAGGGTATTTCTTAGTCAATTCTCCAAAAGAGATGTACAACACAAAGAACATTGTCAAAAGGGCAAAGTGATGACAACTATCAGTGATCGACAAGAAGAAGTTCAAAGCTCGGTCATCCTAATCATGAAATACACTAAAATGCAAAACACTAGAGAGCAATGGCTCCTTGAGCATTTGATAATCATGACCAACACTAGTGTGTAGATTTGGGTACCCACCGATCCCAAAACTCAGGTCTAAATGAATGCAAAAGTGGTTGCAAAAGAAAAGAATAGCTGAAGAGAGAGGAAAAGAAGCATGCGAAAAGAAAAGTATCCCAAAGAGGCCACAAGTGTGAAATCCGGGTGGCACAGCCTAATTGTTGCCCAAATCAGATCAAATACAAAAAGAAAATTTCATTGTTCTAGACCTGAACACGTAGAGTACACAAACATCCAGGGGCTTAACATATTTCAAAAGCACACAAAAGAAATAAAATGATTGTCCAAAAGATAGAACTCTCAAAAAAGAAAGAAAGCTATAGCCTCATAGACAAAATGGACTTGGGTGACTATGGCAACCTCTACCAGGGCTATGAATGCCTGACTAGCATTAGAGCAAGGTTATACTTGGGATTTGGGGAAAACTTTGTCGGGGCTATGAACGCCTGACTGGAAGCAAAGCTCTTTCTAGGAAACCCTGGTCTACTTGGTGAAGGTCAGGAGCAACTGGAAAACATTCTAATTACCACAATCAAAGGTCAAGGAATGAATACACATGAACACACACTCAAAACCAGTGGAAAACCTCAGATTGGAAGTCATTGAAAGATTGGTTGACACCAACACCTCTTGACCTTGTTATACTACAAAGTTATAGCTTGGAAGAGTAATGATGATAAAGAAATGCCTTGGTCATTCCTCCTTTTGTTGGGGCTATTTGTTGTGGGTCCACAACACACCCCATTTTTTGGTCCTTTGACCATGGGGACCCCCCCCTTTTTGTTTTTTCTTTGGTTTTTTTGGTCTGGTTTGCCCCTTGAGTCCTCACTCAGTCAGCCTCAAAAGAACTTGTGTCAGCATAAGTGGACAAGGAGAGCACCTTTTCGGCCTTTTGGCCCTTTCAGTGTTTCAGTGAACCATACTACCCCGAAACATCGAAATGGATGAAAGGCTGAAAGTCAGTTCTTTCATTGTTTTTGGTCTCCAAAAATACCAAAAGGTTGAAGGTATCTACCTCTGAACTTTCGGCAATTCAGACATTGAAACCACCAAACACGTTGACACTAAAGCTGCGAGTTATAAATTGCAAAAGGGCCTTCATTAAAGATCATTGTGTTTTTTCTTGAGAGCTCGCGTCTACATCATTTTTTTTGTCCTTGACCCTGAGACTGATCGCGCACTCCCCTCCTCATCATCATCATATCATTTCCCCCCTGCTCCTTGCCCTCTGAGATAGGTCTCATTCACTGCCTCACCTTTTTTTCTTTTCCTTCCTCTGGTTTTTTTTCTTTCTTTAGGTTTTAGGGTTTCTTTGCCCTAGCGCTTGTCCGGCCTAGGGCGTGCTGCCTCTTTCTCCCCTAGTCTCTAAGGTCCCTTGGGGCACCTTCATTTTCATGGGAGGACCATCTGTGTTGAGTTAGGTTTTTTACCCTCTAGTTTTTGTTAGGGTTTTGTCCGGTCACAACCTTTGTTGTGGGTTTTTGGCCTCTGAAAGGCTGAAAACTAGGTCAATTGGTCGAGCCATGTTTTCAGAGATTTGGCAATTTTGGGGTTTTAGACCATTGAAACTTCCAAAATGATGACAAGTCCAAATCCCCAAAAGTCCTATCCCTCATTTGATTTTGAATATTTTGCTCTTTTGGCATTTTAGACCTCTGAAAGGTCCAAAATGCTGATACATCCAAGTCTCTGAGTCCTGGTTTTCAAGTTTCGGGACTTTGGATTTTCAGCATCCACAAAACCTTCAAACTTTAGGATGACAAAAGGTCTAAAGGAACTCACTGAGAATGATGGCTTTTCGCACTATCAGCCTTTTCGACCTCTGAAACTTTCTTCGGCATCCAAAACCCCGAAAGTGCAAAAAACCTGCATTCTCGGTGACTTAGGCACTTTTGCTCTATTCTTCTTAGTTTAGTCTGCTTTCTTTCAGTTTGTTTCTTAAATAAGATACTGATACTTGCATATTTTATTATAGGAATGCCTGAGAAAAACATTACTTCACCCATGAAGTACCAATACAAGGGGAACACTCCCCCTTCAAAGATTGGCAACAAGCATAGTGAGATTACTAACACTGATATCTAGAACGTGGATTGGGATGAATTCCTTACAAGATGTAGCTAACCATCCATGAGATCAGAGGATTGTACCTCCCTAGTATTAGTATGACTAGTTAGTGGAGCAGCCCACCCAGTAGTCATATCCTCACCTGAACTAATCATGACCCTAGCCAAACATTACAACTCCGACAAGAGGGTGGTATAGAATACAGAGGGCCAAACAGTACTGGATATCCGGCCTGATGTCATAGAAGATGTTTTCTATCTCCATAAAGGCATGGACAATTTCTATGACTTCTTCATAGAAAAGGGAAACTTATGGTTTAGAAACAAAGCGGAGGAGGCTTATGAAATAGATAACAATCACTACCTAGAGAAACCTCTCCCAAAAAACAAGCTGGAGAAAATAGACTTGAGGAGAGGATACATGAAAGATGACATCAAGGCTACAATAACAATGATAAGCTAAGTCTACTGATTACCCCAATCAGTCCAACTAGAGAATTGGATGATTCTCCTCATAGAAAGACTCAGGGGCCGCAGGTCTAGGTTCGACTAGGAACCATCATTAGTGACAAATTGGATGAACAGCTAGTGGCGGTAAAACACAACCCTAAGTTTTATATGAGTACTTACATAGTGTACGTACTGGTAGCAAGGGAGGATTACCCAAGGCTTGTAAAGAGAGGGAGCCTAAATGATCCCAATGCATGGCCCCACATCGTATATCCCCAATTATAGAAAAGGGTAAAAATATTAGAAGATAGCCCAGACTACCGGATAGTCAATGATGCCTTCATTTTTGGAATCATTCGATCTATTGAGGGTGATTTTGCAAAAAGGATGTCAGAAGAAGCATCTGCCAAGGTGAGGGCCATAGGCACCTATTATATACAATTTAGAACCTTTACGTATATTCGGGTAGCGGGATTAACTATGAATCCAAAGAAGTTGCCTAGATATCCATCCGACTAGATAATCATTTTGGAAATAGCCCGGCAGCTTGTAGATGCATATGAACACATAAAACATAAGAAGAAGCACTATTGGGATTTTCCCATTTCACTGGGGCCTTATACCCTACAAGACATGAAGGTCTATAAATATTTAGCCTTTGAGTGGGATGACTGCCCCTGCAGCTCTACGGCATAGTACAGCCTCGACTTGATCCTATCATTACATATAGCCACATCATTGGCAAGTTTTACATTCATGAACCACACTTGGAGGATCACTGGATGAATTATGTAGATGATAATGAGGTCAGAATCTGGTATTATTGTTGAATGACTCTTACCTTGGCCAAAGAAGTCATAAAGACCCTTATTCCCCCAAAAGTTTGGGAATATGACTCAGAAGAGTTCGTGGAGGCCATCTATATAGATGATAAAATATATGACCGACCCATCATGAATGCAGAGGTTGACAAAGATAAGAATGATGACATAAATTTTTGTGCAAGACACGTAATGAGAACAATGGAAGAATGGATCAAGAGGCCCTACAAAATGAGCCCAATACCTATGAAAACATTGATGGGTCCAACCAAGAAGGCAGATAACAATGCGGAGAGATAAACATAGTGTCCCAATATAAAAAAGAACCACCATAGAAGCCCATCACGGTGTATGGTCATGAATGTGCAGTAGATTACGGGTCAAACCCAAGGCCCAAGAATCCTAAAACAAGAATGACTGTACAAATAGACCCTCCCAAAAGGCAAGCACAAGTTGCACCAGATGAGGGACCTTCTACTTCTGGGAAATCTCCTCCTATCACCAGAAAGGGGAAGAAGACATACAAGAGAAAGAAAACTTCTATGCCTCCACAATTGGAAACCGTACAGGAAGACCCTCAAGAAGAGGAGGAAGAAATTCCCCTAGTTAAAAGGACTAGGTCTCAGAAAAGGAGAGAAAAGGAGATTAGTGGAAACAACAGGAGGATCCTAAGGAGAAAGATAACCCCTTAGACACTTCTGGATCAAATGAGTTCCAGATATTAGACTTCGAAGGTCTAGAAGGATTCTCAGACTAAGGCCAGGATACACCAGATTACACAACTCGATATGAAGCAGGAGATCCTTCTCTTTTTCAACCACAAGTGATCTTAACTCCACCTCCCACTCAATTTACTAATCCAAAGCCAAATACACTGAAGGTGGGAGATAGTTCTAAAGCAGATCAAAGTTTCGAGAATCAAGAGTCTCCAATCACCAAAAGGGTGACTACCAACAAGCCTGCAACAGAGGTCAATGTTGTCATAATGCCTCCTCATATTCCTGCTCTGCCAACTACTCTCCCACTTCTTATTCCTACCCCACCCCCATTTCTCATGGCTCCACCAACTACTCTTCCATTTCCAATCCCAAATTTCCCAACACCCACTCCACCACCGCCAAGCCCTTTGACTTGCCACATCCTGACACCGGGAGGATCGGTAACCAAAGAGGCTGCATCAGCCCTCGAAACCATAGTGGTGGTTATGACTAGTCTCAATACTGAAGCCTCGGTTAATTCCTCAAGAGAAGAAGACAAAAGTTAGGAAAAATAAGAGGAGGCAATGCAAGGGGGAGACAAGGTAGAAGAAGAAAGGGGAGAAGAAAAAGAATACCAGAGAAATGAAACTAAAGTGGAACAAAGACATGAACAAGAAGAGGGGACAGATAAAGAGGTGACTCTAGGGTCCCAAGATTTGGATTCAATCCTTCAGATTACCCCATATGAGTCGATCACTTCATCTAGTAGACCCACCTGGTTTACCAAAGAAATCAAGTCTAGGAGGAGAACCTACTCAGATGAAGATGAAGGGGAAAATATGGATATAGCATTCTTAGGGAAAGCCTTTCATCAGGTATAAATCATATTACTAGCATGGATAATGTCCTATGTCACCCAGGACACTAGGGGACGCTGGAAGGCACAGGTTGCGGTCCCATCCGCTAGCACCTCTCAAGCCCAAACTACTTCAGAAGACTATACATTTGAAGAGGTAGATTTGGGGGAACCTACCAGGGAAGGGAGCAAGACACTAGTATTCTTAGGGCTCAAAAAATCTCTAGGTTTTATGAGTAAGGATGAGGAGGCCATAAGGGCCTTGATAGAACAAAATGAAGCCTTGAAGAAGTTCATCCACAAAATGGTTAGCCCCATTGACCCTAACTACCTAGAGGCCTTACTACAAGCAATATTGAATAAAAGAAATGCCCCAGACTTACTGGAAGGATTAACCCCATCCTTCATCAAAGCAAGTGCAGATTGGAAGGGGGATTTTGAGCAATATGAGGAAATTTCCATCAAGAAAATATTTAGACCTTATAGGGTTATTCTAATGGAGGCTACAAATCTGATAGATTTGATGACAGATGATGGTGGCCTAGAATCTGAGACATGCAAGTGGAGGGCCGCCCTCCAGTATTTACAGATCATCAGAATACAGCACTTCCAGATCCTGGTAAAGGTATATGAAGGTGAGGAGCTAGACAAATTTGAGGCATGGATCAAGCGCATAACCAAGATGATTAACATTTATGAGAAATGTCAAGCTTCCATATTGGATAAGAAGGAGGTCCTTGCAAGGGTAGGAGAAATATATATCTTCTTCACGGGGATTAGCCTTAATTTATACTGGGATGAAGACAAACATGTCTTACATCCATCCAAAGAAGTAGTCCAACAATTCAGGAAAATTGTGGCAAGTGCAAGGACCAAGGAAGCCCTGTAACAATTATTTTATTCAAATGAAGAAATGATGAATATGACCAATCACATAGAAGAGATCCAGCTCTTCGCTTCTAAACTAACTTCCTTCAAAGAAAAGTAGGAACTAAAGGTTAACAGGGAAAAAAGGAAGGAGATAAACTATGATGAAGTCTAGGAGATCATATAGAGGCTCAGGGGTTCACACCCAGAGGTGTTCTCAAATTGATCCTTTGGACCACAAAGAAGTTTTGGGAAAGAAGTCCCCCACACTCAAAGACTTCCCTAAAGCAATTTTTGGCCTTTTGGCCTATCGGCCTCTGCAAACGATCCAACCCTTTGGCCTTTCGGCCTTCCAGGATTTTTGACCATTCGGCCCTACAGAATTTTTGGCCTTTCGACCCTCAAAGTTTTTGGCTTTTTAGCCCTCCAAGTTTTTGTCCTTTTCAGCCTTCTGGGTAATTTCGGCCTTTTTGGCCTTCGACAGGTCTGAACTTCAGACCAAGGTTTCGATGATAAAAAGTTAGAAGATTTTACACTAGAAAAGTTTCAGAGTTGAGGTCGAGGTCTGAAAAAACTAGGTGTTTCCAGCGAGATCACATTTTTCCACACCAATTGAACTCTAGATCTATTTGATGGTCAACTTGAGTTAATTTTGAAGGAAGTAAGGGTTCCCTATCAGTCTCCACCATCAGAAGAGCTTCTAGATGAAGATTCCAAGAAAGACTTCCAAAAATAAGAAGAAGACTCTGAGTTTTCTGAAGGAACCCCTTCTTCTTTTCTCTTTCTTCTTGGTGAGTTTGACCCTCCTTGCATGGGAAAACTGATTGTAAATGGGTTCATGGATCCATGAAAGTTATCTAGTGTCAGTTAAGAATAGTTTCCCTACCAGTAAAGTTTTAGTTTAAATTATTTTTTCTCTTTGATGCCCTAAATTCAGAATTTAGAGTTGTGGATCAAATTCTATATATTGTAATCACAAAATCAATATAAGGGTCAAATTCTTAATGCAATAAAGATATAAATTTGGTGCTTCATTCGTTTTGTGTGAATTTTTGCTACCTATGCAAAATTATTGAATGTATGCTTGCATTATTCATTATTTTCAGAGAGCCTCTTGTTTATTGTGTTTCAAATTTGTGTTTCTTTTAGTTGGAGTTTATTGTTGTTTGCTTTACCTTGCTATGATGAATGCGTGGAAGAGATCATCTTTGGGATTAATGATAAATCTGTCTCGTGGGTGCGCACATCTTGGTGGCTTCATGATTTGATTGATTTTTAATATCTTGCATGAGTTAATACATCTTCTCTCCAAACACTTGCATCCGTGGGGTAGTGAATTGTGACTTGGTTTGATTTATGCTTCATGGGTTTACACCAAATCTCTCCCATCATTCAATTTGCAAGGAAGGGTTTACAAATGGTTTATGTCCATAGGATTTCACTTTCATTCATTTGCTTACTTTATTGTTACTCTATTCTCTACTCTCTTCCGTCTTTAAATTCTGAAAATATAAACATCTTGGAAAATACAAAATTGCATTTTGTTTATCAAACCCCCATATATGTTGAAACGGAAAATACCAAAAAGAATTAAAGTGTTTTTCAGTTTGATGTCTTCAATGAACCAGCAAAGGCCTCCTCATGAATAATCACATTTATCTTCAACTAAGTAACCAAGCAAGTTGTGACCCGACCCCGGAGAACCTTGGGAATAACCTTGTTATTCTTTCAAGAGAGGAAATCGAATCTTGACATCCTAGCAAGTTGGCTTGTGTCAAAACAACACTCAAAAAAACCCCTCATGGCACTTTATAATGGAGTGCGAGTACCAAATAGGCACAAAATGTTCAAGATCCTGGAAGCATGCAACAAATGACACTTTATCTCAGTGCATTTGTAAAAAATAAATGCTACATAAATATATTTCTACAATGCTCAAGAATGTCAAAAAGATGTATTAACATGAGTAACAGCTAAAAAGGAGTCATCCCATGCAAGGAAAATTATCCTAGGACCTGAAACATACAAAAATGTTACCAGATTGCAAAAAAAAAGAAAAAACCTAAATAAAATGTACCTAGAGTAGATTCTATAAATGAGACCCATACAAGAAGAAAGAGCATAGAACCATCTTTCCAATGATATGCAGAAGTCAGAAAATGGATTCTGGATGAGCAAGACATAGCTCCCAGAGTGCAAAAAAGAACCCTGACTTTGATTGGAAAAAAATTATGTAAGACAGAAATATCAAGAAACCAAACCTCCAAAAACAGCTTGGTCTTGGAACCATCTTTCTGACGATATCTTTTTTGCTAAAAAATGCCTCCATTTTCTCAAGATATGGCCAAAAAATAGACATGACTCTAGAAAAGGCAAATAAATGAGTCATGGTGGCTCTGTGGTGGTGTTCTAGTTGACCGATGCACTCGCAGAGTTGTGGTGGGGGTGATAGGGTGGCACCCAGTTGCAATGACCGTTTGAGCGGTATACCAACCACTATTGTCAGTGGTGACCATCGTGGGAGGTTTGTCGACCGTCAACTTAACCTTGGCGGTAAGCAAAGTCACTGATAGTTTTAAAACACTTTTTTTTTCTTTTCTCAAACTATTAGTCAGGGTCGTAGAGCCAAAGAGAAAAAAATGCCCAAAGGTCAACTTGTCCAAAATGGGAAAAATTTATATGGAAATAGGGGTTTTTTTTCCTTTTAAGTGCAACCATGAGGTTTGTTTGAGCCCAAAATGCCCAGAAAAAGGCTACCCCTAGATTCAACATAAAACCTCTAAAAACGCAGATCTAAAGAAGGCCCAAAATCTCTCATGAAGAGAATAGGGGCATGAAGATCTGAAGCTCTAATACCATGTTGGAGTTGATGAAAAATCAACCCTACAAGTCCCAAGAATCACCTGCATGCAAACCTGTCATAAAGAGAGAAGCAAAAGCTATGGAGGCCAAAAATAATAGGTCGATGAAAGAGAAAACATCATGTGCAAACAATTGAGATAAAAATTTCTCAATGCAATAGCATCCTCAATTAATTAATAATTTACAAAGAGGGAATCCTTATAAAATGATACCAAAACCCTACAAGGGAAATATCTAGGTTGCATAATAATATAATTAATAAAAGAATTAATTATTATATGCCTAAATTTTAGCTTAAGTAAAAGAGAGATAATAAGTGACTTAATAATTAAATCAAAATGATTTAATTAATTATTGAAATAAGTTATTACTCTAACAACTCCATCTCCTAAGACATACCCCCTTTATGAAGACATTTTGGAGCAAGAGGACATTATAAATACCTTTCTTAATATCACCTTACCTTCTTTAAATGGCATCCCTCTTAGAGATGATGCATTGATGGAAATCCCTAAACCCAAATTTTAATGGTGTCCTACTCATGAGAACACCTTGAAATAATTGGATAATATCATTACTAATTCCCTTAATGCTCTCCCTTCTAGTGATGAACCCATGAACAATCAAGAACTTGATCAAGTCAATGTTGTCAATGTTTTAGGTAGTAAAAATCCTAAGGTGGTTGTCCATCTTCATCAAGATACCCCTCAAACTCAAAATAATCCGGTTATTGTGGTGAATGGTGCTCAACAACCTAAATGGCTGCCCACATCTTTAACACAAGAACTAATCGACAACCTACAATTTCATTTGTTCCTCCTTCTCTTTCTTCTTCTCAACTGGTGCTTCCTTTTGCACTCCATCTCCTCAAAATCTTGGAAAGGAGTATAATTTAGTAGAACAACTTTGTTCTACTCCTACCAAGATCTCTCTTTGGGATCTTCTTCAAACTTTACCTACCTAAGATGGAGCATTACAACAAGCCTTGAAAAATGTGATTGACTCACCTCCTAGGCACGACAATATAACTTCCATATTAGAATGCATGAATGCAACTAATAGAAAAGCTTATATTATGTTTTCTCAAGATGATTTTCCTCCTCAGCACATACAAGATCAACATGATTCTCTTATGGTTGTTTTCTTTATCAATGGTAATCTTATTTGAATAACTTTAATTAATAATGGCTTAGGAATCAACATTTGTAGTATTCAATTGTTAAACAAGATAAATACAAATGTTTCTTTAATCATACCTAATTCTATTTCTATCTGTGGCTTTGACAATGTTACTAAACAAACCTTGGGTATTATCACTTTTCCTATTAAGGTAGGTCTTGCTATTTTACCTACACATATTCATGTCATACCTGGTGTATTTAATTGTAACCTTCTCTTAGGAGTACCATGGTTACATTTCATGCACATTATTCCTTGAAGACTTCATCACAAAGTGAAGTTCATCTATAACAACATCATGTATACCCTTGTTGTTGATGGTAAAATCCAAAATTTCTTATAAACTAAATCTGATTCTCCTTCTATTTCTAGATCATTTTTGCAAAACATATGTTAGGGATTTTTCTTGCATGAACTATACTGCTTGAAATGTCTATTTGAATCTTGTTACCTCTTAATCCTGATTCATAGTTCAGAGACAAGAAAAGCCTAATTGCTAAGGACTAAACAATATCCT
>MU226832.1:1791484-1823125 GCA_018584345.1 Thuja plicata | reverse complement strand
GAACCTATTTGAATATCTATCTATGTCACATGTGTTCTAAGTTTTCAACTAACAAATCAATTTAAATACTCTGTTACCAAGAACACATAAGCATAACTTATAAAGGACCTCTGTCAGCAGGACACTGTCCATGTTATTGATTCCTTTAAGAGAGAATCCATTAGGTTAACCCTCCTACAAAGAAAAGGAAGAAGGATTGAAATCCTTGTATCACTGGTTTTTGTTGTATTTAAGATTATGATTCATATGGTTAAATCTTGTATATGATTATGCTTGGTCATTTACAAGGTATTTTATTAGTTGGTTCAATAGAGAATACATGACAAATCAGTGTCCACATCTAAGTACTGTGTTGACAGTCATCTTATAAGGTAAAACCTGCCTGAGCATCTGTGGAGCTCAAAAACGAAGAAGGATATTGTTTAGTCCTTAGCAATTAGGCTTTTCTTGTCTCTGAACTATGAATCAGGATTAAGAGGTAACAAGATTCAAATAGAAATTTCAAGCAGTATAGTTCATGCAAGAAAAATCCCTAACAACATATATTCTTTTAAAGACACTTTATCTCCTACAAGTTCCCTTTTAGATTATGATTGGAGGTCATTAGACTTCACACCATATTTTTCAAGTGAATACAAACTTTATAATTCTAACATGGGGCCCTTAAAAGAACCTAGTGTTTCATTTGTCTAACCTGATTCTCAAAACAATTCAACTCATAATCTCAAACATAGTTTAGGATGTGTGAACAAAGATTTGAGATTCATGATATACCTATGGAAGTGAAAGGTTTCAAATCTCTTCCTTTGTCAACATACCCTCTTTACCATCTAATATTTATTCTATGTCTTCCTCTAATCAAAAAATCATTTTTTCCTAACATTCTTTGTGCTAAGTTTATTACTTGACCTAAACAAAAAAATAAGTATATTCAAAATCTTATGAATCTTCCTTTTTGCATGTCTCATCAATATCATGACCACTCTACTAATTAATTTCAAGCTTTTCATTATAAAATTCAAAAAGTCATTGACTGTGATGTTATTTACATCACATGTCGCAATGATTTATTTTTCAATTCCAACTTATTTAAATAACATTTAAGTTCCTCTTATGTTGCTCCATACTATGTGACATTTTTAGCCTATCATTTGGTGGCTCATTATCATGCATGGTGGTACAATTTTTAGGTGCGATCATACTTTTTGAGTAACATAATAGGCCATCTTTATCCTTATTATTGTCTCCACACTTGGGAGGAAAGTGTGGTATATCAATCCTCTCTAAGGATCCACTTTTCTCTTGGTTAATTTGTATTCATTTATCTTTTGATATCCAATCTTACATGGAATTGTTTGTTTACATTAAGGATTCTCTTCTATACAAGAGATATTAATCGTTGATCATAATCTTTTTCATTGTTCGCATTTGGGTACCCATGGTAAAAAAATCCCTTACCTTGGGGGCTAAAAGTGTGTCATCCTTCCTAAAGAATCCCTTTACCTAGCTGGAAGGTGTGAATTATTCCCTTCTTATTCCAAATCTCTTTTCAACATCCCTCACAAGGATCCCTTTATGCTTGTTATTGTTGAAGACAATTATTCAATTGTATATTGTCATTGATGTTACACATGTATTTACACTTATGTAGTGATGCTACACAAATGTCTACATTCAGACCAAGCACAATTGGTGAATAGAAAGAGTTTTCAGTGTTGACCAAATCACTCAGGCATTTCAGTCATGGTCGGGCATTAAAGAAACTCAATGTTAACTGAGTTGATTATTTAGTGTCAGCCGACTAACAGTGGTTTACATTCTATAATTAATTGGTTATATGAGGTCGACTGAATTATGATTTATTATTTATTTAGAAGTATATTCAAGCTGACTTGACAGGGCTTATCATATATATGAAAGGTCAATTTTGGATTGAATGAGAGAAAGAAAAAGTGCAAAAGTGGAAGAGAAGCAGAAGTGTGGAATTCTGTGATATGAAGAGCGAAGGCAAAATCAGATGGGATTTTGATTGAGTATAGAACACTCAGAGCTACAATAGAATATCTGATCAGAAAGGATCCACTTATAATCAAAACAGAGATCTGAATTAGCAAAGATAGTTGCTTACACATACATGTCATTTCATTGTTACTTTCTAACAATTGTAGCATGATCTCAAATCTCTTAATAGAGTAGACTTAATAGTCTTTTTGTAAATCCTCTCACAAGGTAGCATTTCTATGTTGAAGTGTTGAAGACCTCTAACAAGGCCACTCATCACAGGGTGATTTAAATCCTCTAACAAGGTCACACCTAATAGTGTGTTTTGTATCCTTCAACAGGGTTGTCTCCTAACAAGGCTCACTTCAGAAGAGTGAAAAATAGTAACTAGTTACATTGGTGGTTTTTCCCATATTGGATTTCCATGTCATTTACTTATTGATCCATTACAAGGCATTTAAGCATTTTAGTAAGAAGATAATCCACTTAAAAGATATTGTCATTTAGTAATCACCCATAGGTAATACCTACCTGAGCAAGTGGATCTCAAAAAAGGAGGTAATAGTTTCCCCAGATGTTATCTAATACCCTCATCAATTATCCTTTCTCTTGCATGAAATAGGAGTTTGCATTCAAGTATACAAGTATACTTCCACATTAAGGTTGTGTTGCAAGAAAAAGAGCTAACAAAATGGTGACTCTACTGGGGAATATAAAAAAGGTTTTGGTATCCTAGATTCTCTGATGTAGTGTCCTTCAAGTTTTTCAAACTAGAAATTGAGTTGACCCATCCAAGCCATCTAACAAATTGGTGAATCTATTGAAGATAGAGATTATAAAATCTTGATTGAAGTATTCAGAATCTCTAGTTTCAAAAGATAAATCAAATTTGCAGTTAAAAGTTGCCTAAATCATTTCTAGTAGTATTCAGTATTTTCCAAGTTTGGGTGGTGACTCTAAAAGTGAAATATTTGTGTTCAGTGGAAAAGTTAAGTATATATTTTCAAATATGAATACTAGGTTTAAATGAGGAACAATCCAGAAGTTGAGTTGGATAGTGGGATTCCCACTACTTCAAAAACTAGGATGTCTTGGAGACAGAAGAAAAATCAAGCAAGCATCAATGATACTTCTTTGAGAAGTAAAGAGAATAGTAATAAAAGGAAGAATACTAATCAGTCTAGTCCTGAAGAGAGTGCCTCAGAATATTTAGAAGCCCCAATCCTTGGACTAGACACCTATGCAGTCACTACAACCTCTGGTGAGAGAGAAGGAACAAATACAATCAGTTCAGATTTTGAGGAAGTTCCTTCTGATGAGCTTGCAGAGCAAGAAAGAATCCTCATGAAGCAATTGGCCCTTATTCAACATATGAAAAGGGGAAAAGAACATAAGAAGAAAAAACATGAGCACAAAGATGTTGAAAAGTATAGGAAAATAACTCTAAGACATCAAGATACAAATAATATTGAAAGGTCTTGCAGAGACCAAGAGATCCCCAGCACCCACCAAAATTTAGGTTCTCAAGACTTCAAAGATAAAGGAAAGAGTAAAGTTGCAGAAATAGAAGTTGAGAAGCCTAAAAATCAAAAGAACATGACAGAGAAAATGTCCAAATTAGACATTGACCTTGAAAATTTAGAAAAGAAAAAGAAACTATGGCTAAGATGTTGGAAAAAGCTGAAGCAGAAGCTCCTACCATTGAAATAAAAAGAAAAATTGACTTCTTGCAGCCAACTACAATTTCTTTTGTTGATATAGAAAATGCTACAACATTAAAAAATAAGGCGTCTTCTTTCAAAGACCATAGAAAATTCATTCCTCCCAAGGAGAATGACAAATTTCAAAGGAGACCTCTTCCTGCAGAAAGGTACAAGCAATTTTATTTCTTTGCAATTCCAGGTTATCCTAATGTAATACCAAAGGATATGGAAGAAAAGCTCCCAAAATTTTCAGGTAATAATTTTGTCACCTATGAAGAACATTTAAGAAAATTATTTGATGTTATAGATGATTTAAATATCAATCATGAAGATGTTCTTATGAAATTATTTGTACAATCTCTAGTAGAAGATGTTAGGGAATGGTTTAGGAGATTATCTCATGGTTTTGTAGGAACAATGGATGAACTGATTGATCTTTTCAAGGATCAATATGGTGACAAGACTAATGAAGGGTTTTTGCTTAATGAATTTAACAACATGAGGAAGAACTCAAATGAAGAAGTAACAGAGTTCAATACAAGATTTTAGCAAGCTATGCATAAGCTATTCCAAAAGATGAAGCTGGATCAAAAGGTATGTCTTGCTACCTATCTTAATGCCTTTGATTCAAAGAAGGGCTATGCACTAAGGGATAAAATCCCTAGAACTTTAACAAAAGCCTATAAAATAGATGTGAACATAGAAATGAATAGAAGGATATCAGGGAAGTTGGGTAAAAGAGAAGATCCATGCTTTAATAGGAGTGGTCAAAAAGAACTTGAATACAGAGAATATAGAGCTCTAAAAAATAATAAACCATCCTATAATAATAATTACAATCCACAAAATAGGATGCAAAACTACCCCTATGGTACCCAATTCAAAGATAGTAAGCCTATTGTTCCATTAAGGAAAGAGAAAACTAACAATAGGACTCCTGATCCATTACACAAAAATGCTATTCATATGTGTAATGATGACTTCTGGTGTGAGGCCTGTGAGGCACCACACAATTTTGATTTTTGTATTGTTTCCTTAGATTTGAAATCTAATGAGGAGCAAGATAAGAATGAAGATGATACATGTGATTACAGTATGAATAATGCATATTCTTGTCAAGATATGGATTCTGATGAAGAAATTGAAAATCATGACATATATGGCTCGCAAGGAAGAATAGAAATTCATCAGCAACAAGTCTTGCCAGATAGTGAGGAAGATGAAAGGGCTGACCACATAAGGTGTTATGCCCAAAATAGTAAGGAATATCTAGTAGTGAGAAAAGCCTCTGATGAGGAAAAAGATAGAATCACTGCTGATTTGGTAAAGAAAGCTAGAAATAATTATCACCTGAGAAATAGAGTGGTGGGTAATGCTAGTAGTCAACCATCAGGCATCTTTATAAAAGAAAACAAAATAGATGCCAAATATGTACCTAAAAAGGATGGACCTGGGGAAAATGCAAATAGACCTAAGGTCAAGATAGTAAACAAAGCTAATGAACAAAAAGATGTACATGTGGAAAAGGCTAAAGAGCCAGAGGCAAGTTATTCTTCCCCTAAAATGGAAAATAAGAAATCTAGGAGGGAAGAACCTGTTGTGCATATTCAGGTATAAGAGAATAATATTATTGTAGAAAAATCTAAAACCACTGATGTAAAGTATACTCTAATTGATATGGGATAGTGCTTATCTCAGATGAATGTAAAGGTCACATTCCTTGGGATGATGAGAATAAAAGAACATAAAGATAAAGTTTTGTCAATAATGAATAATGTATCACCAATAAAATTTTAGAAAATAGAGCATATTGAAAAAGGACTTAATAACAAGGGAAAGGAGCCTGAAGGGATGATTTCTGAGATCCATCAGATTTAATTAAACACGAACACTTCTACAGGGGTTGTTGAACCCTTTTTCTTGACATTGGTTATAAATGGAAAGATGTTGAAAAACTGTATGATAGACTCAGGAGCATCAAATATAGTAATGCCTGTAGAAATTATGAGATCCATAGGTTTACAAGTAGACACTCCTCATGGGAGATGTTAGGAAATGGACTCAATATAAATCCATGTTGTAGGAAATATTGAAGTCCTACCCTACAAATTAGCCATGTGCCCAGATACAGTGTTAACTATGGGTGTACTGGTGGTTGATATACCACCACACTATGGCATATTATTATCTAGAAAATGGATTGCTTCAATGGGTGGCAGTATTCAATGGGAATTATCTTATGCCACTTTCAATATAATTGGAAATAATGTAAAGCTATCTAGAGAGGGAAGAATGCCTCACATGATAGAATTGCTTGAGGATACAGATATTAATTACTGTGTTTACATTGACATGGAAAATTTTAGAATCAAAACGAGTGATCACCAGTGTGAAAATGTTGATCCTTTGGTGAAGGAGTTATCTGTACAAAGTGATGGTGTGTGGAAAATGTACTTTGATGGAGCCTGTTCAAAAGAAGGATCAAGAGTTGGAGCTCTATTTATATCTCCATCAAGTACCACATTCAAATATTCTTTTCTGCTATATTTTCAATGTACAAATAATACATTAGAATATGAAGCTTTGTTTCTAGGGCTAGAAATTGCTACTAAACATGACATAAAATGTTTAAAAGTCTATGGTGACTCAGAATTAGTAGTAGCCCAGGTAAAGTCCAAATATTTTATAAAGAATGATAGATTGAAAATGTATAGACATGCTATTTGGGACCAAATAGAATTATTTGATGCCTTTAATATAAACTAGATAGAAAGGTCTAGAAACATAATCGAAGATTTCTTGGCCAATGTTTCCTTGAAAAATGATGATATGACCTTGAGTGGGGTATCAATTATGGAAGTCAAAAGAAGACCAGCTGTCCCAGACAACATTTACAACTAGAAAGTTTTTGAGGATGACCAAGATATCCTTGGATTTCTATAGTGCCTTGATCATTATGAAGACCAACATATAGATTGCAATAATCTACTTGAAGTCATTAATGGTAAGGATTGTGTACTGGGGGATGAGGTTGTCCAACTTAGTTCTAGCCAGATTCCTAAGGGACTGGTAGAACTAGAGGCATTGTTTACTAATCAAAGTGAACAAACATCAGGAATAATCAATGTCAAGATTGAGGATTTGGAGGAAATAAATCTGGGTTCATAGACCACTCTTCAAATAGTTTACATTGGAAAAGCATTAGACTCTCATGTTAGAACCAATTTGATAAAACTACTAAGAAAACATAAGCATGTTTTTGCTTGGTCATATGAAGATCTTAAGGCTTATAGAGAGGATCTTTTCCAACATGAAATCCCACTCAAGGAAGATATGAAACCATTTAGACAGAAGTAGAGACCTATTAATCCTCTGTTGGCTCCTAAGATGCAACAGGAGTTGATGAAGTTAAAATATGTTGGAATCATTCAGCCTATTAGACACTCAACTTGGGTCTCCAACCTAGTACCAGTAAGAAAGAAAAATGGTGACATAAGACTGTGTGTAGATTTTAGAAACTTGAATATTGCTTCCCTAAAGGATAACTATTCTTTACCAAACATGGAAGCAATATTGCATAAGGTAACTGGTTGTGAATTTCTATCAATGATGGATGGATTCTTAGGCTACAACCAGGTACTTGTGAAAGAATCAGAGCAATTAAAGACTGCTTTTACTACTCCATTGGGAACCTATGTCTATGTCAGAATGCCCTTTGGATTAATAAATGTAGGAGCAACTTTCCAGAGAGCCATGGATGTGGCATTTAAATAATTTATTGGTCTATTCATGGTTATTTATGACTTGACTACATATTCTAAAAAAATAGGGGATCACTATGAACATCTAGAGAAATTTTTTAATAAAGCTTTAGAATGTGGTGTTTCATTGAATCCCAGAAAATGCCATTTTGCAGTCACAGAGGGAAAGTTACTAGGACATATAGTTTCCAAGGATGGAATCAGGATAGACCCTGAGAGAATAGAGGCTATCCAAAAGGTCACTGCGCCAGAAAATATAAAAGGAGTACAATATTTCTTAGGAAAGATAAATTTTGTCAAAAGATTCATAGCTAATTTTGCAGAGGTTGTCAAACCAATTATCAAGTTGCTAAAGAAAGATGCAAAATTTCATTGGAATGAGGAAGCTCAAATAGCATTTGAGAGAATAAAGAAAGTAGTACAAGAGGCACCTATTTTGAAATCACCAGACTACAGTAAGCCCTTTTCTTTATTTTCATTTGCATCTTTTCACACTATTGTTTTTGTTCTGTTACAAAAGGATTATGAGGGATTGAACATCCAATAGCCTTTTTTAGCAAATCCCTTCAAGCTGTAGAGATGAATTATGAGATTATGGAGAAGCAAGCATATTCCCTTGTAAAAGTTGTAAAATCTTTTAGATCATACTTAGTTTGTGCTAAGGTGTTGGCATATGTACCTCATGCAGCAGTAAAGGACATTCTTACCCAATTAGAAGTGATAGGTAAGAGATGTAAGTGGATTAACCGAATTCAAGAATTCAACTTAGAAATCCACATTACAAAGTTGGTAAGAGGTCAGGGTTTAGTAAATCTCATGACAGAGGAGAACTTGGATCTAGTACAAGTAAATAATATAGAAATACATGATCATAAAATTACAAGTATAGAGAAACAACCATTTTATGTTGATATTGTATTTTTCTTTAAAAAATGCCAAGTGTCCTAATGTTATGACAGATAACCAAAAGAGATGTCTCAGATTATAGGCTCAGAGATACACCTTAGTACAAGGGGATTTATATTGGAAAGATAGAAATGGTGTATTGTTACTATGTTTAGATCAGAGCCAATCTGAGAAAAGGTTAAATGAAATGCATGCGGGGGTATGTGGAGGTCACTTTTCTGCCAAGACTACTGCCCACAAGATCCTAAGGGCTAGATATTTTTGGCCCAATCTATTCAAAGATACCCATGCATTCGTTAGGAGATGTGAGCCATGTTAAAGGTTCACAAATAAGTTACAATTTTTAGGAGCCTTTTTACTAAATCCTGTAAGTACTGAAGCCCCTTTTACTATGTGGGGAATTGATTTTATAGGTGAGTTTTCAGAAAAATTCAGTGGAGGGCACAGTTGGATACTTGTAGCCACATATTACTTTATAAAATGGATTGAAGTTATACCTACAAGAAAGGCAACAAGTAAGGTGGTTATTGAATTTTTGATGGAAACTATTTTAACCAGATTTGGTGTGCCTATAAAGTTAGTAATGGATAATGCCATGTGTTTTAGGTCAGATGAGATAAAAGATTTTTGTGAGAAGTATGGCATAATGATATCATATTAATCCCCATACCATCCTCAAGCCAATGGACAAGCTGAGTCTAGTAACAAAAGTATATTGAAAATCTTGAAGAAGACTCTTGAAAGGAACAAGAGAGAATGGCATACAAAACTAAAAATAGCACTATGGGCTAATAAGGTAACAGTCAAAAAAGAAACAGGAAAATCACCATTTGAACTTGTATATGGTATAAAATCAAGACTACTTGTTAATAATTTGTTACCAGTATACCATTTCATACAAGAAGAACAGTTAGAGCTTTCTGACAATATGCAAAACAGAATGATGCAGTTGGTAGACTTGGATGAAATTAGAAAGGATAGACAAAAAGAGAACATAAAGTTGCAGCAAAAGATGAAATATCTTTTTGACAAAAGGGAAAGAAACATAAAATTCCAACTAGATAACCTAGTTCTCCATTGGAATGCGAGAGCATAAGATAAAGGAAAGCATAATAAGTTTGAGTCATTATGGCTTGGACCTTTTATCATTTCTCAAAGCTTTGGTAAAGATTCTTATCTTCTGAATAATATGGATGGAGAAGAATTTGAGTTACCTATGCATGGGAAATTTTTGAAACCCTTTTTCAATTGAAAATCAATTTTCATGCACAAGTAAGTATGTATTATATGTACCATATTTTCCTTTCAGTAGTGTGTTTCTTTCCTGCAGTAGGTTATTCTGTGTTGCCTTCATTTTTTGAAAATGTCTGCAACTAGAGATACTAAGATTCTTGTCATAAACTTGTGTTTAGCCATCCTCAGAGAGAGCCACTGTTGGTTGTATTTCCTATTTTTGAATTTTGCCTTGTAAAATTTTGAATTTTCCTATCACTCCTATGCTCAAAAGGTTTAAAATCATGTCTAAAAATGCTTGTATACCTCTGCAAATATTGTTTTATCCCTTAACCTAGCCAAAAATGCCAAAAAACCCTAAGCCCTAGGGTCATTTCTATTCAAAAATAAAAAAAGCCCTAAATTTCTCAAACGGGTTCTATTTTCATGTTACCTTTTTATGACTTAAGTTTGAATTTATTTGCATGTGCTAAATATTTAGTCTCTTAGTCTCATGAAGGAAAGCGAATATTCCATTCAGTCTAGAGACTTAGCGAAAAGCTTTGGTTGCATGGTCTCCTAATAAAAAGAATATGCTCTTGAAGATAATGAGACTTGGCATAGACCATTCATCTCAAATATGATCTAACAGTGGTCGAGTTATCTCTTGATGAGATCAGAGTTAGTGATTTCTAATGGCGAATTTGAGTTTACTCAGTTGCATTATCTCCGGATGTAACCCATGGTTATGAGTTAAGTTTAAGGCTTAAGGTTTCACTGTTGTTGCCAAGTCTTGAAATAAAATGTGAGTTAAGTCAAATAAAATGAGATTCAGTGGCAACCGTTGATCAAAAATTAAATCTTACAGTAGTTAGGAAGTCTCTGGATTAACCCTACAATTTGGAAATCATCAAGCGACATGGAGTTTTAACAGTCACCAAGTCTCTAAATAAACTGGGGTTGGATATCAATTTGAATAATAGAGTTGTCGCGTAGTCACAAAAAGGATCATGAGTTAAGTTAATAATCAAGAGATTCAGTGACAACCACAAAATGAAATCCAGATCAACGGTGGTCGCATGGTTGCGGTATAAAGTTGAAAATTCAAATAGGATCTAGCGATCAAGAGACAAAGAAAAGTAAGACACATGTTCATCAGTCGCTAAGTCTCAAAAAGGATTAGGGTTTGCAATGAAGATCAGGAGACTTAGTGACAACCATTAGATGTAGAGAAAAAGAAGATCAATGGCAGTCACATTGTCTCTAGATAGAAATCATAAAGACGAAATAAAAAAGTGATAAGGAGACTAAAGGTTGTTTGTCGCAAGGTCTCCAGATAAACCATGAGTTAGAGATTTGGTTCAGTGACAGAGATACATCAATCACCAAGTCTCCACCTGTAACCTGGGGTAGAAGAACAGTTAAGTGAAGGCTTAGTCATGGTGTCTCTATAAGAAGATGAGTTAACTTAAAAAATCAAGTGACGTGGAGACAACCGTTGATTTAAAGTTTGATCCAATGACAGTCGCTAAGTCTCAATGACAAACTAGAGTTAGAAAGAATATCAAGTGACGGGGAGATCACACAGTCACTAGGTTTCCAGAAGTAAAACCAGGGTTAAAGGATGACTTTTCTGCTACGCCATGGTGGACACTTTCTAGCCAATGAAATAACAGAGATTCTGACAGATGGAAAAGTAGCTGAAATATGATTAATGCCAGCCAATTGGATTTGAGTTTGATCTCTTTTTTGATTTTAATAAGGTTTTTATAAGCAAAAGAACTCATTAGAAATTGATTGTATGTCAGTTTGAATGCCACAGCTAGAATCAGAAATTGATGTCACTATGCGTAAACTAATGGCGAAAGTGATTGAATTGAAAGTTTACCAGTTTGAAGAGACATCTGCATTGATTTCTCATTTATAAGTATGCATATCTATTTACATTTCATTCTTACCACCTTACAAATTCTCAGAGCTAAGATTTTTTATAGAGAGTTTAGTGTTTTCTGAGAAAAGTTGGATTCTCCAGCAGCAAAGTGATTCAAAGAAGTGATTTTCTGGTCTGAGAATTCAGAGAGCAGTGTAATTGGTGGTCTTTACAGTGATTATAAGTTCAAATTTACAGAGGAATTCATAGTTGGTGGTGAGGGTTTTGAGGAGATTTGTTTCAATATTGGTGAGGAAAGGTGTGATCACAACACAGAAAGGAAAAATGAGCCAAGCATTGCGTGTGGCGTCCACTAGTGGGAGAAGTGATGATGTTGAGGATGACACAAAGGGGAAGAGAAATTATTCAAATGAATTTGTCACATTACTACCAGGCTCAAGCCATAACATAAAGGTTAGTTCTGATGTTTTAATTGATGACCTATCATATATTAGAGATGCAAAAACCCCAGGCTCATCTAGTTATTCATTGTTTAACTACTTTTTTAACAATAGTGATGATCCTATGCCAATTTCAAACCCTTGGACCTATAGATTGTCTAGGTTAGTTGTTCCTGACATCTTTGTAGATGTCAATTTTATCTTGGAAATGGCCAGTAGGTATGATACCCTAACCAAAACAATTAAGAGGGACGATGGAAAATCCATACTTACCCTAGATAGGAACACTTTCATGAAGGCCTTCAATGTATACTATCCTATGACCACTGAGATGAACTTGAAGAGCCTAGAGAATAGGTATATTAGAGAGTTTGGCATTGCAGCCAAATTGATCAAGGAACACCATGTTCCAAAGAAAATGAAGACCTACATAGCACCCATGCCAGGAGCAGCCCCATATTTCTACAAGGACTTGAACTTCTATATGAAGTACATATCATATGCACTTTGAAAAGTGCTACGAAAGGATGTAAGAGCAAATAGGATTACCTCAGACATCCTAATGATGGTATTGGACATGAAAAGCCTCCACACTACTTCAAATTATGATTATATTTAGTATATCATAGACCAGATGCACCAAGGGTTTGTGGACATACAAAGCAAAAAGGATCATCCCAAGTTTATGCATTATTCAGTTCTTATGCATTTGATCCTATACTACAACTTCTCACTCATGAATTGTCAATGTCTAAGGCCACAGAGGTTTCATCACAACCAGCCTAACCCTGTTCAATTTTGGTTGAGAGTGTGGAACTATACCTCTAGGGAGAAGGAGTTTTTTGCTTTCAAAAATTGGATAGTATATCCAATTCTTCAGTGCCTAGGTGTTAACAAGACTAGGATGCCAGTCAAAATGATACAATTACTCAGACCTTGCCAGTATCTTAACAAATGTGTAGGAGACCACAACTGGGGAGATTTTTATTGTGAGAAGAATTTCACATTAATGAGAGTGTATGGTTGTACCCACCCTCCACATTTATTGCCATTCCATGTTCCACCAAGAACAGTTGCAATGGAATTCATAAGGCAACTCATTTTGACAGATAAGGAGCATCTAGCACCACATAGGAAGGGTACTTTTACCCCAAGGCAATTCAGGATTTATAATTTTACTATTGGAAAAGGGGGATTAGACCTTGTGAATAAATGGATGAATCATTACAGGCTGAATGTAGCCTTATAAATATATGTTGATACAGAAGGCTTCATCCTTAGTGCGAAGAAGTTGCTGAAACCAACCATACCCTACACCAAAGACCATGAAGAATGCATGGAAGAAGATTTGATAAGAAATATTTTGGAGGATGAGGAGGTGGATAAGAGAGAAATAAAGTTTAATGATCTTATGGCTCTAGAGAGGCGGGTGAAGAGAAAGGGCCTAACTTTTGGGGGATTCTTCCCAGACATGCCTTATTTAAAAAGGCTAGAGGCCATGATCAACTCTCACACTCTCCTCTGCAATCATCTATAAGATGCACCTGTTGTGCCAGAGAAAGGCCATAAGGGGCACTCATCATTAGAATATGATGATGATAGTGATGAATAATACTATGTACCCAGTCCCCCTCTAGTCAATCAAGTAGTTGAAGAAGAACAGGTTGCTAAGAGAGAAAATATCATTGACCTAGCAGAGGTCCCTGAGAAGGAAGTGACAAATGAACCCCCACCCAAAAGATAGAAAGTAGAAATAGGAGAACCTTCTCAGAAGAGGGAGAAAAATATAGACAGAATTGTTTCCCTGATAACTAGAAATAGGCCTTATGATCACCAACTGAGAAAATAGATTAGGGCAAGAAAGAAACTGCAAAAGGATGCAGAAGAGGAGGAAGAATTACCTCTTAGAACTTGTATAGATGAGAGGTTAATACATCAATATGAATTCCTGAAGGATGATAACTTCATCAAGACAAAAGAATTTAAAGACTTTCTCATCTAGAACAAGCAACAATAAGTGAGTACATAGTTGCAATTAGTAGGTGGTGATCCAGTCACCCAAAAGGCTCTACAAACATTGCAGGACTATGATCCTGAATCAGAGAAAATCACTCCTGAACAAGAAAGGCAACTGGTTAAAGCCAATGGAATGTTACTTGTAGAAGGTCAAGATATGTCCTCAGCTTTTATAATTGATCAGATCATAAAACAACCTTATGTCAAATTTTCATCAAAGACACAGGTTGGGGACATGATAAGAGGGTTTGGATACAACCCCAAGTCCCAGGCACTTGCAATGTGGAGCTTGGCTCCCAAAGATCAAAAGCCAGCCCTTTTGAATATCCAGGAGAAGATGGAAGGTAACCAAAAAAATCTGGTCAGTCTAGAATACAGGGAATTTAGAAATTTCCCAAGTTTTAACTCACTTTGCTCAACTAAATGAGGCAAAAGCAGTCCAGATGTCAGAGAAACTGAAGAAACTCACTAGTGACACTAGTGACATTATCAAAGATAGAGAAATGGGACTGATTAAAATCAAGGCACAAGAGAAGCTCATAGTTGAGCTTACACAAAAATTGATGGAAAGCCTGAGGTTTCCCCTGCTGAGCCAAAAGAGTTGCAGGATGAAGAGATCCAAATAAAGGAAGTAGGGGATACAATGACAGAAATAGAGAAAGAAATCAATCACATAGCACAATAGTGTGATTTTGGTAGCCTTGACTTCAATTTTGCAACACATAATAGACGCCATCAAGGACAAGATTGATGTGGTGTATGGAGCTTATGGCAAGTTTCCAGGCCTACAAATAGAGGTGAGTATTTTTATATCAATTTTGAATCCATACTATTCAACCTGGTCTAGCAGGACATCACTTTTTGAAAGGTTGGTATCTGTGCAACCACTAAGGTCAGACTTGCCAGAGATTGTGACTCTTGTTAGCACAGAGATAGAGCATATTGGAGCCACCTTGTCTTTCTTTAAAGGAAAATCAAATCAGATAGAGGCAAGGCTGAATATGTTTGGAGTAGGTTATAACAGGTTTGTACCTCTCTTTAGAACTGAGGACAATCAAATCAAGCCATTAGGGCTATGGGGTGCAGAATATGATAATGTGCTACCCAAAAAAGATATATATATGATCAAGGAGAGCTAGACATGGAGATATTCAATAGGATTTCGGATGAAGCAATAAAAGCAGAGACTGATTGCAATAAATTCATCACAGATGTTAAAAGCATAATAGATGCTAGGTGGGAAAGGCAGAAGGCCCAGTTGGATAGCATACAGAGCTTTGAATGGTCTAAAGAGGAAGATGTGACAGCATGGGACATCATGACAAAGCCAAAGAAGAAGAATCATGTTATAGTTGACTTGGATGCCATGGATGAAGAGTAAGAGGACACATGGCACCTATTCTATGAGCATAGGAAGGTTAGCGATCTTAAAGAGACTAGTGTAAGTTATCCTATATTGGCGGTCACTAGATCTTATTACAACTATCAGATGCTATCCTAAACATATACAAACAAAGGTGTCAACATCTACAAGAAGATAAAGAAATATCAGATCTTATTCTTTAGTTTTGTCCTTCCACCACTTGGTGTTTTCCTATCTTTTGTCTTTTCTAGGTTTTTAGGGTTAGGTTTTCTAAACCATCCAAAGCTTGTAACATCCTTATCTTAAGGATTCCAAGATGGTTTAATCCTATATATATTTCTCTTATATCATTTTGTAAAAGGTTGGAGTTGGAAATCAATGAAATACAATTACAAGGCAGACTACTAAAATTTGTCTGAGCCTTTATACTATTTGTCTATCTATATGTATTTGAAGCTTTAAGACATTAATACAAATATTTGCAATCTCTTTTTTGCATCTTGGATTGTCTCTTTTCATTACTGTTATAGCTCTTGTATGTTTAATTGTAAGGCATTTAGACATACTGATCACAAGGTGGTTGTGTAGTCATTTGTAAGCTCCTTCAAGGAAGGATTAATTATTTCAAGTAACCCCATAGAGCTTAGCATTAGTTTAAGGATCTGATGATATAGTTGTAGAGAGAGGATAATTTGAAAGGCATTTTATCTTTGTTGCATATGTTTTGTTGATCACCTTATTGTGGAGTTATACCATATATTGACTCATAGCCCAAGGTTAAGGCTCTGGTTTTGTAGTTGGCTAAGTAATTGTTCATTATCCAACCAAGTATTTTAATTTATCAAATCATTCACAATTCAAATATACATTCCATTCAAGTAATTGTGTTTAAGGAATACAACCCAGTTTATTGATTCCTTTAAGAGAGAATCAAAATAGGTTATCCTTCCTGAGGTTCATAAGAACTGAAAAAAGAAGAAGGATGAGAATTTTTGTTACCTTACTAATTGTTGTTGTCCAAATACTAGTATGGATCATTAAGCTTTGTATCATGGTATTCATAGTCATTTGCATATTCATTTACTTGTTGATCCATTAAAAGGCATTTCAGCATTTTAGTAAGAAGATAATCCACTTAAAAGATACCGTCATTCAGTAATCACCCATAGGTAATACTTGCCTGAGCTAGTGGATCTCAAAAAAGGAGGAGGTAATAGTTTCCCCAGATGTTAGCTAATACCCTTATCAATTAGCCTTTCTCTTGCATGAAATAGGAGTTTGCATTCAAGTATACAAGTATACTGTCACATTAAGGTTGTGCTGCAAGAAAAAGAGCTAACACAACTGAAAAACTATTCTCCAACCTCTTGATCTAATTATTTTACACATCTGGTTGTTTCAACTAAAAAATTGGTTCTCTTTGAGTTTCCATGGAAAATATTTGTACTATGTTTGCATCTTCATTCTCATTTTTTTTGCAACTTGGTGACTCTACACAAACTATGTCACCATCTGTCATCCTCTTGCTTACTCGCAACTTCAAACTCCTCACCTCTTCTAACTATCATGAGCCTATGATAATTCTACTCGCCAGCTTGCCAACACTTCATGTTATTTCCCTTGACCGTCGTGAGCTGGTGACTAACTATTGTCTCTAGCTCTCTTACCACACTGTCAACTGCCACTAACTCTCGCAAGCTCACGACCTCACCACTCACCATCTCACTAACCATATCGCTGACTATCCACTTAACCTCATGATCTAGAAACCATACCACTCGCTAGCCCATGGATTAAAATTGTTAATCGCCCTTTGAATGCCACGTAGAAGGCCCTCCTAATTGGCTCGACTGTTATCCATGTGTCACACTCTCGTGATCCTACAGGATTTATGTCTCCTATTCATGCTTGTTTGCAAAATCATAGGAAGATTCCACGTGTCAAGTTGAACCCGCTATATATCTCATATGCTCATGCTACGTGGCACCTACTAATTTTCTGTACCATCCAACTTACTCAATCAACCCTGCCACATGTAGCGATGTTGTGATCCCATGGCCTTCATCTCTCCTCAACCTTCTAGGTCGCAGTATGACGGGCTCATGCCACATGGAGGCATTCTTACTAATCTACCTTATTTTCTCATGCCATGTATTAGCCTCTCGTGATTTTGGGCAGTTTCTATTTCCTTTTCACTATGATCATGGGATCATGGGAACATGTCACCTATCTACCCGAACACGCAACCTTCCTTCCTCTGATAATGTCACATGGCACATTCTGGTTCATTGCCTTGTCTCACATCTACCACATTGATGCCACATCACCATCCAACTCAATGCCACCAGTGCCCTGGCCCACAAAATACCCATGTCAGCACTTGCCACTGGGCCCATGTTAACCACCGAACCGTTCCTCACATGTACAAGATACCAAAAGGCCCAAAAGCCTTAGGCAACTTAGTGTGAGTGGGCTAGAACATATAAATAATGTAACAACACACCGCAAGTTGAATGTGGGATAACTCCACATACCGTGTTTCAAGGCTCCTAGTTTGCGCGAGCGGGGATAGCACTTGAAGAAGTTGTTAAAAATGGCCTTGTCAACTAAATGGATTTCCTTAAGGTTTTCTATAGCCATTCTATAGATCCAATCTATGCATACCCTGTTTGAAATCATATCTTAGAGATCCTACAATCGTGTCAATCTATATGATGACATATATTTGGGGCATTCAGTCATTTAGTCACCCTACCTTGTTTTATGCTTAAGTGGATGTCAATACTCTGCTTTGCAACATCTCTGACCATGCATAAGAAAAAAGGATAGTGGAAATTTTTGTGGAGATCAACTTGACATCTAGGTCAAATAAATTCAAATTGGGCTTAAAATTCATATGGGGGATGCCCCTCATGTGTATAACACGGGGGAAAAATTACTTCACCATCGTAATGAACTGAGTGCCAAATTCATGTCTTAGAAAAATGATCAAGATGATACTCTCCAAAATTGGAGAGTACCAACAATGGCTCTTGTTGGGGATAGTTAGTCATAGACTAAAATGAGATTCCAAATCTGTGACGAGTAGACCAACATGCCTTATTTCTTCATTGGGAAGTAGAGTCAACTTATATCTACTCCCTTCTTGCTATGATTTGAAAAAATCAGACCACATTTGATGGCCCAAGGCCACCCAAAACTTTTCACCTTGACTCACCTCTATCATATACAAAACTTTCATCAGATTTTACTAAATTCAATCTAAATATATCATTGGGATTCAACTGATTAAAACCACTGATATCTCCTACTAGCTTCTTGTACAAAACATAATCATCATTTCCACTATTAAAACTCATTTGGAAATTAGGAACAATCTGAAATACTGATCATCATATGATATATTCATATTATAGTCACTGAAAAGAGAAAAATTAGGACCACTATCTAACATTATGTCATACTGCACAAAATCTTCATCCAGCTAAAAAGTGAAACACTCATATTCTATGATGCAAGAGCTAGGCTATGACAAGGAAAGTTAGACACTTAGATCTTCTCAACTCTCCCAAAGGGGTCTTCACACACCCACCCACTAAACCTAGTTCTTACACCTTTAAGAAAATTTCACAACACAATCACAAAACTCCAACAACATCTTGACAAGAATACAAACTAGATTCAAGATGTGCAATGTATCTCAACAATTCATTCTTATGCAATCAACATCCAAAATTGGTCCATAAGACCTATAGTAACAACTTCGAGTTGTAGGGGTTAATACAAGTTTACAAAGGTCTTATTAAGCCTAATAAGACATGTTCCCACCATTAATAAATTCTAGGGTAACCTTGAAAGGTTTGTTCCATAATCAAGCCCTCAATTCCTAGTAGCTCTACACAGAAGGTTAATTGGACATAAATTCCATACTTCACACTGGACTCAAGGAATTAATCATATTTTTGAGTACCCTTTATAGAGTACTACCAATCCCTAAAGCCAAGGGTTCTAGAGTGAAAAGGAACGGGCTTGAACACTACAAAATCAGACAGGCCTAATTGACAATTAGGTCTCCATTAACAAAGTAAGTACCCCAAATCCTTAAGGAAGGATGAAACCAAGACTTGGAATACACTTGGGATGGTCCCAAACTACTCCAACTTCATTTTCAAGGTCTGACTCAACCCCAATCTCAAGGAAGTCATTGTTGCACTATTCTGGTTTCTAGTCGCCACATAGAGATGTCGACCATTCTTCACTTAGAACATACTCCAACACTGGTTTCCCTGCAAACCAACTTCAAATTAATGTATTTCACATATAGACCTCTCATTCCACCAAGGAACAGAATTTTCCAAGGGTGGACATGAGAGGAAAATGACAATTAGTGAGGAAACCCTAGTTTTGGAGGGTTTCAGACCAGTGCACAGAGAAAATGCTCTAATTTACAAACCAGGGCACTTCAAGGCTTAAAATCAAATGAAAATGAAAGATAAATCAATTATTCTTACTCCCTAATTGGATCCATGTCCTGGTTTGTCTGTACAAATCCATACCCGAAGTTACAAGTCAACTGTTACAGGAAAATCAACTATTTTTATAGATTCAAAGAGAAAAATTACATCATGATTGCTTTCCACCCGCCTAAAAGGGCTATGAAATCTTTCCCCAATGGTTACAACCATATTTCAAACCATATGTCTATTGGGGAAGTTAATTAGACTTTACAAACAAAAATATATAAATGTTGTCAAAGTTGCTTGACAACTTTTGACAACATTTGCAAAGTTGCACAAAAGATGCAATCTTGATGTAGAGGGTGAACCTAAGGTTCCTAACTGACTTAAAACAACCTAAGAACATAACATACCCAAATTCTAAATTCTAGGGACCCCTTGACCAATGGTTGACCAAGTGGCTTATGAATGCCAATCTTAGAACCATGCCTTACAATTGGGTCAATGGACTAAAGATGAAACCCTTAGGACTTAGGCATCTTCAAGACCCCCTAGGAGTCACATTTTTATGAGTTTTTCATGTTGTTGCAGTGGGTGCTCTTGCACTATACTCCCCATGAGTTTTAGAACTCAAGTTCCCACTTGAATCAAGTTGATCAATGTAAGTGCCATGTTGTTTAATCTGGTCTTCAGTCATCCATGTAGAATCAATGTTGGGGAGGCCTTTCCACTTAACAAGGTACTGCATATATGTTTTTAACCTGGTCTGTTTGAGGACTTTGGATTCCAAAATTTTCTCCAATTGAACTAGTTGGCTAGGAGGTAGATTTGTCACAACATCTAAAGTATCTAAAGGACCTGAGTTGTTGGAAGTACCTGCATCATTACAAGATACATCACCTTTATAAGAGGTTAGATCAATGATGTTAAAAATTGGAGAAATAAATAATGTAGGGGGAAGAGTTATTTTATAGACATTTTCTCCCATTTTATGCAAAATTGTGCATGGTCCAGCTCTCTTCATGTGGAGTTTGGAGTATCTACCCTTTGGTAACCTCTCTTTCCTGAGGTATGCCCAAACCTTATCCCCAATCTAGAAATGAACTTATTTTCTCCTTTTATCTGCCTGCTCCATGTACTTTTGAGTTGTCTGCAGTATTTTAGGTTTTACTTCATGTTGAACTTGGGAAATGAGTTCTGCCAGTTCTTCACCATGAGCACTGACCTTAAAGTCTGAAGGTAGGTCAATTAGATCCAATGGTCCTCTTGGGTTAAAACCATAGATTGTGTGGAAAGGTTTTTTTCCAATAGATCTATTGAGAGAATCATTGAATGCAAATTCTTCTTGTGGGAGGATAACATCCCAACTCTAGTTGTGCTGCTTGGTAAGACATCTGAGAAGGTTCCCCAATGATCTATTCACCACTTATGTTTGGCCATCAGTTTGTGGGTGCTATGCAGAGCTATAGGTTAATTTTGTCCCCAATTTCTTGTGGAGTGTACGCCTAAAATGTCCTTGGAACTTAACATCCCTGTCTGAGACTATTGTCTTTGGTAGTCTATGAATCCTAACAACTTCTTTGAAGAAGAGGTGAGCAATGTGGGAGGCATCATTTGTACTTTTACAAGGGACAAAATGCACCATCTTACTGAACCTTTCTACAATCACCAAGACACTATCAAATCCATGTTTACTTCTAGGAAGGCCCATTACAAAATCCATGGAGATTGACTCCCAAGGCCTATTAGGAATTGGAAAAGGTTGTTATAATCCCTAATTAGTAGATACACCTTTAGCTTGTTGATAGATAGTGCATGCTTCCACAAATTTCTTGATATCATCAGCCATCTTAGGCACAAAGAAACTCCTCTTGATCTGGTATGTGGTCTTATCTATGAAAAAGTGACCAACCATGCCACCACAATGTTTCTCTTTGATGATGTCCAATTTCATAGAACACCTAGGTATGCAAAGTTGGGAACCTTTGAACAAGAGGTCATTCTAAATGACAAATTCAGATAACTCAGTGTGATAATTGCCTACAAGTTGAGAATACACCTTGAATGCCTCTACAAAATCTAGATCACCTACATATAGATGCTTCAGAGCATCAATCCCAATGCTTTGTAATTGCACTTCTTCAACCAAAACAATCCTTCTATTGAGGGCATCAGCAACCTTGTTTGCTTGACCTTTCTTGTGCTTCAATGTGAATGTGTATGCCTTCAATTGTTCCACCCACTTTATATTCTTGACACTTAGTTTTTCCTGAGAATTTAGAAAACTTAATGCATGGTTTTTAGTATAGACAACAAATTCTTTTGGTAAAAGATAGTGTCTGCATTTTTTTAAGGGCCTACACAACTGCATACAATTCAAGGTCATATATTGAGTATCTTTTCTTAGTATCATTTTTTTTTTCAAAGAAGAAAGCTATGGGCTTCCCTTCTTGGCTTAAGAAAACACCAATGGCTAGGTTACAAGCATCTATCTCCATAGTAAACACCTTCCTAAAATCAGGTAAGGTCAAGATAGGATATTGAGAAACCATGTTCTTCAAGTAATCAAAAGCATTGTTAGCTTCATTTGTCCAAGCAAACTTAATTTTCTTACCACCCTTGATGGTGTCTAGCATGGGAGCACATACATGACTGAAGCTCTTTATAAAATTTCTATAAAAAGTAGCAAGACCATGAAATCTCCTTACCTCACCTTGATTTCTTGGAGTGGGCCAATTGACAATGGTCTCCACCTTACGAGGATCCATTTTTAATGTTCCCTTTGAGATAACAAACCCCAAAAAGGTAAGTTCCCTTTGCATGAATTTACATCTCTCCAAGTTGATGATGATCTTGTGGTCATGAAGTCTCTTTATCAATTGCTCCAAATGGTTTAGGCGTTCTTCTCTGCTACTGCTGAAAATCAATATATCATCAAGGTAGATAACAACAAATTTGCCAGTGTAATCAATGAAACTTTCATTCACGAGCCTCATGAATGTTCTTGGGGAATTGCTTAGCCCAAATGGCATTACAAGCCATTCAAATAACCCATTATTAGTTTTGAATGCAGTGTTCCATTCGTCTCCTGGCCTGATTCTTATTTGATGGTATCCTAATTTTAAGTCTATTTTGGAAAAGTAACAAGCAGTCCCAAGTTGATCAAGAAGGTCTTCAATTCTTAGGATGGGGAATCAATACCTAATTTTTTATTTTGTTTATAGCCCTACTATCAAGGCATAGCCTCCATGTTCCATCCTTTTTAGGTGCCAAAGTAGAAGGAACTGCACAAGGACTGAGACTTTTTTGTATTTAGCCTTTGGCTAGCATTTCTTGGACTTGTTTAGAAATCTCTGCATTCTGGTTTGGATTCATCTTATAGGGTGCCTTGTTTGGTAATGAGGATCCTGGTATGAGATCAATTTGATGAGTGATATCTCTAAGGGGTGGGAGGGAAGATGGTAGATCATTTGTAGTAACATCACTGTATTTTTTTAGCAACTCCTTGACCTTTATTGGTATGGGTGCTATCTTATTAGATTCCTCCTTCTCCTTAGGCTTCATGATCAATATGAAACTTTCCTCTTCTAATTATTTTAATGTTTTTACCATTTCTTTCTCCCCTATCATGATTATAGTGGGTTCCTTCTCTGATTTTTGGTCAGGCAGTGGCTTCATAGTAAAGGTTTTTCCATCCCTAATGATAGTGTAGGTGTTTTTTCTACAGCTATAGGTAGCATCCATGTAATATTTCCATGGTCTCCCAAGTAGAAGATAGCAAGAATCCATCTCTACAACATCACACAAAACCTTATCCTTGAAATCTCCTAGAGAAAATTCTACCATAGCATGTTCAGTGACTAGTGTTTGTTGTCCTTTAGTGAGCCAAGAAATATTATAAGGGAAAGGATGTGGTGTTTTCTTTAATTCTAACTTGTGTACCATTTCCTTAGAAATAAAATTCTTTGTTGAACCAGAGGCTATCAACAAGTTACATACCTTTCCTTGACACCTGATTCTTGTTCTGAAAAGGTTCTTTCTTTGGGGTGGCTCTTGAGTGTGTGGTACTTGCAATAAGGCTTGTCTCATCATCAGGATTGTTCCTTCTTCAGCTTCAAGTTCTTGATTGTCTTCTTAGACCAACTATGCTCTTCTCTCACCTTGGTTGTTGTTCCTCTTCTCAGGGCATCTCCCTACATGGTGGTCTAACTGATTGTAGTTGAAACACCTTAGGGGTTCATTTGTTCTTCTCCTACCCCTACCAAAAGGTCTCCTTCCTCTAAAGCTTCCTCTATTACTTGACTCTCCTTGGTCTCTTCCTCCTTGATTCTTCTCCATGGGTCTATAATTTCTTGGCTACCCTCTACACCATGTATTTCCCCTTCCTCTAAATTTTCTTCTAGGGTTGTTATTACCTCTACCCCTAGAACCTTGATCTTGCCTTGTTTTGAATTTGTCTTCAAATTTTAGTGCTAATTGGAAGCACTGTTGGACTGTAGTTGGAGAGCACAAACTACACTCATCCTGGATATTTATCCTTAATCCTTGCATGTATCTTGCAAGCTTGACACTTTCTGGCTCTACCAACTTAGATTTCATGGAGAGCTTATGAAACTCTTCAGTGTACCCTAAGACATCCATTTATTTTTGTCTCAAACTCTATCTTTTATTATGAAGTTGCACTTAATAATATTCTAGCACATAGGCCTCCTTCACTAAGGCCATCATCTTCTTCCATGTGCCCACTAGATTATTATCCATCTTCACCCTATCTACTTGAGTGAATTTCCACCGAGTTAGGGTTGACCCCTTTAACTTGGACTTTGATATTTTCACCTTTTGGTGTTCTGGTATCTCCTCACATCAAAGAAACTAGTGAGTGCATCCATCCAGTCCATGACTTCTTCTGCATCCATATTTCCATTGTAGATAGGTAGATCAAGCTTAGTGTCCATGGTACTCATCTCCATAGACTTCAAAGTCTTCACAAGTAGCCTATGGTCTGTAGGGATCTCTTCTTCCTCCTGCAAAGGGGCTTCTTCATCACTCCCCTCCTCTTCCACTCCAGAGTTACCACCACTTCTTTTGACTTGTTCCTTAAGACTTTCCATCTCCTACCTCATACATTTCCTCTCTACATCATGGTCCTTCACTACTCTCAGTAATTCTGTATTGGACATCCTATTAGGAAGTTCACTTTCTTCTCCACCATCAGCCATGGTTGCAACTTGAATAATTCCAAAGATCCTTAAGTTGCTCTGATACCACTTGACGCAAGAGCTAGGCTATGAAAAGGAAAGTTAGACACTTAGATCTTCTCAACTCTCATCCAACAACATATTCACAAGAATACAAACTAGATTCAAGATGTGCAATGTATTTCAACAATTCATTCTTATGCAATCAACATCCAAAATTGATCCATAAGACCTATAGTGAAAACTCTAAGTTGTAGGGTTTAATCCAAGTTTACGAAGGTCCTATTAAGCATAATAAGACATGTTCCCACCATTAAGAAAGTCTAGGGTAACCTTGAGAGGTTTGTTCCACAATCAAGCCCTCAATTCCTAGTGGCCCTGCACAAAAGGTTAATTGGACATAACTTCCATAATTCACACTGAACCCAAGAAAATAATCACAGTTTTGAGTACCCTTTATGGAGTAATACCAATCCCTAAAGCCAAGGGTTCTAGAGTGAAAAGGAACAGGCTTGAACACCACAAAATCAGACAGGCCTAATTGATAATTAGGTCTCCATTAACAAAGGAAGTGCCCCAAATCCTTAAGGAAGGATGAAACCAAGACTTGGAATGCACTTTGGATGGTCCCAAACTACTCCAACTTCATTTTCAAGGTCTAAATCAACCCCAATCTCAAGGAATTCACTGCTGCACTATTTTGTTTTCTAGTCGCCACATAGAGATGCCGACCATTCTTCACTTAGAACATGCTCCAAAACTGGTTTCACTGCAAACAAACTTCAAATTCATGTATTCCATATGTATACCTCTCATTCCACCAAGGATCAGAATTTTTCAATGGTGGACATGAGAGGAAAGTGACAATTAGTGAGGAAACCCTAGTTTTGGAGGGTTTCAGACCAGTGCACAGAGAAAATGCTCTAATTTACAAACCAGAGAACTTCAAGGCTTGAAATTAAATTCAAATTAAAGATAACTCAATTATTCTTACTCCCCAATTGGATTCATGTCTTGTTTTTTCCTTACAAATCCATACCCTAAGTTACAAGTCGACTGCTATAGGAAAATCGATTATTTTTATTGATTCAAAGAGAAAAATTACATCATGATTGCTTTCCACCCACCTAAAAGGGCTATGAAAGATTTCCCCAATGGTTACAACCATATTTCAAACCATATGTTTGTTGGGGAAGTCATATATACTTTACAAACAAAAAGATGTAAATGTTGTCAAAGTTGCTTGACAACTTTTGACACATTTACAAAGTTGCACAAAAGATGCAATATTGATGCAAAGGGTGAACCTAAGGTTCCTAACTCACTTAAAACAACCTAAGAACATAAAATACCCAAATCCTAAATTTTAGGGACCCCTTGACCAATGGTTGACCAAGTGGCTTATGAATGCCAATCTTGGAACTAGGCCTTACAATTGGGTCAATGAACAAAAGATGAAACCCTTAGGACTTAGGCATCCTCAAGACCCCCTAGGAGTCACATTTTGATGAGGTTTTCATGTTTTTGTAGTGGGTGCTCCTACACCATTCTACTTCATAATTGGAGAATTCAGGTCTAATCTAATCATTAGTTTGCATCTCAATAATAGAGTTCTAAAGAGAACTTACTTGCAATTTTGGAATATCATGCAAAACCTAATTAAGTGTATGAAAAGTGAAAGGATCATACACATTCACAGCTGGTAACTGAAACTCAAAATGCTGATAGGAATTTCAATCTTCATATAGCAACTCTTCATTTTTTATATTAACATTTTGCACATATGAGAAATATATATTATCATCCTCTAGTAGTTCACTGAAACCTTTCATATCAGCTATCCTTACTTCATCCAATTGAAGGTATGAAAACATGTTAGTATGGTCATTTCTTGATTCATTATTACATGCATCAGTACAATGGAATACCATATCATCATCATATGTAATTTCATCTTGCAAGCAATCAGGTTCATATGCATAAGAAAAATCAGAAGTATATGTGTCATACTTTACATAGTCAAGAATGCCATCATCATCAAAACATATGTGTGTTGGGCATGAAAAATTAGAATCACCTTTGGATGCATACCTCTGATATTCCTTGATCAACAAATCTGAAATATGTTCGCAACATAATGAACCATCATTTTCGCTCACAGCTCGGTTTGTTTCCTCCTCTTGAATACAAGAATTTTGTGAATAAAGGTTCACAACATTACCATCCTTATGTTCCAAATCTGAAAAATCATTGAATTCATTGCCATGCACATCTGAATTATCATAACAAAAACTTATATTTGCACTATCATTTTCTACTTGTTGATGACAAACCTTTGTTGTTACATGCTGAGAATAAGCATCATTTTCATTTTCACAAGAAACAACATCACTCATGGATTCATCTCTATTAATTTGACTTCCATTACTCTCTTTATCAACATTACAAAGCTAAACATAATGTACATTTTTAGATTTGACACTTTCAACCATATCAGCCCATTCTACAACTTCACCTATACTTGTTGGTTTCAAGAATACAGGCCATCTAACTGAACTGGGCTCATAAATATTCACCAACAAATCAATACATGTGGTTCCTAAGGTCGAAAAGGAATAGGTACATTTTTCCAAGCAATCACAAACCTTATGAATAATTAAATTGCCTATTCATCCTTTAATATCCTCATGCTTGACAATTCATTAACACATGCTTTGGAATCCATATAGGAACCTCTATTCTAATAATACATCTTTACTTGCAGTTTTCACAAGTTATTTTCAACAATTATGCAATCACATATAACATAATTTTGATAAGACACTTCAACAAAAAATTGCAACAGAGAAGCATATAGTAATAACGGTATCAATCATTTTTTAGTGCCACACTTCACTTGATAAGGATCAAATTTTCACATAAAATAATACCTGGACTAAACTTGCAATTGTTGTTCACTTCATTATTGATTAGAAATCTAAAGCCCTTCTTCAAATCTTGGTTTCATTTTAGTATAGAATCACCATCTCTTTCATAGAGAAATAAACTTCAAATAGCTGAAAGCCATTTGAAATGATTTGTCATTCTAGTTTCTTCAACAATAGAGTCATATACACAATATTTAGGTTAGATGCAATAAAATTTTCCTGGCTGAAAACTTATGAATCTGACACAATTTCCAGACTCAACACATTCTTGACTCTTACTGGTTCTTGATTTAACAAGTACCAAAGACTCTAGGATAGAATGAACACAATCTTTACAATCTAGTCCCCAGTAGAGTCACCATTTATGTTGGTGTTTTTTATTGCTACCCTTAATTCTAAAAGATCACCGATTTATGTTATGACTATCAAGGAACATAGTGAAAACAATCGCTACTTCATCCACAAACAAGGACAATAAAATCCCACCATTGAAAAGGCCTACAAGGATTTTTCTCTTTGAGCTCCACAAAACTCAGACAGGTGCACCTATTTTAAAAATCAGCTCATACAATAGACCTCCAACAAACAACACTTTGCAGACCTACAACTTAGTGGATGATTCTTAGATTTACAGAAAATGAGTGTTCATATTTCTTCAATTCCAATGCATAATCCCATTTAGCTTTGGATCTCACTGAGAATAAATAAATAGATAAATAACTCCTAATGACATGAAAGTAAAAATATTTCTTGAATTGAATTGTTTCTTAAAGTAGTTCAACACTCAAATGGATCAATGCCTTACCATGGGTTACAGATTCAAACATAACATCATAACAGAGACCTCACAAACAAAATAAATCAGCAGATACCCAAATGTTAATGCCTTACATTAACAACCTTATTTAACTTAGCATTAAGTTCCACTTACGAATCTCTTTGTGCATCCAAGCTTACAAATATCCATTCAAAGCATTTAACTCTTCCCTTGGAAGAGACCTAGGACTAGATATTTCATAAACAACAAAACTATAAATACAATTCTAAATATCATTTTTATTTCAAAATCATATAAATTTGGATATAAAACTCAAGATTACAATTATCTGAACAAATACTTTAATCTCCTCCTTTAAGAGAATCAATGAACAAATGATTCTATTATAGAAGACCTACAAAAGACAAATTGAAACACCCTTGATGCATTCAATTTACATAATCTAGAGTTCTAAAAAATGAAGCAACTTAATGACAAGTCAATATACATGCACCAAACTACTAGATTATTTGCTCATAAAAATAAGACTCTTACATGAAAATCATCCTATATTTGTAACCTAAAGACTAAGTTCACTCTATACATATAGTGAAAAGAAAAACTTGTTGAACCCTCAGAAATAAGAAGAAAGAAGATTATATAGAAGAGAAGGATAAATCCAAGTTTTCTTTTTTGAAAACATCTGTCCCTCTTCCAAACTAATTCTTCTCACTCATCCAACTGAAAAACTAATCTCCAGCCTATTGATCTAACTATTTTCCACATCTAGTTATTTCAATTGAAAAATTCGATTCCCTTTGAGTTTCCATGGAAAATATTTGTACTATGTTTCCATCTTCGTTCTCTCTGTTTTTCCCATCTTGGTGACCCCACAAAAACTATGTCACCACATGTCATCCTCTTGCTTACTCTCAACTTCAAACTCCTCACCTCTTCTAAATGTCATGAGCCCATGATAATGCCCCTCACCATCTCGCCAACACTTCATATTATTCCCTTAACCATCGTGAGTTGGTGACTAACTATTGTTTATATCTCTCTAATCACACTACTGACCGCCACTAACTATGGGGAACTCACTAGCTCGCTAAGTGTATTGTTGACTATCCACTTAACCTAACGATCTAACGACCATACCACTCACCAGCCCACGAATTGAAACTAGTAACCACCCTTTGACTCCCACATAGAATGCCCTCCTAATTAGCTTGACCATTATGCACATGTCATGCTCCTGTGATCTCATGGGATTTATCTCTCCTAGTCATTCTTGTTTGTAGGATCATAGGAAGACGCCACATGTCGACCCACACCCGCTGTCTATCTCATCTGCTCATGCTAGGTGGCACCTATTGATTCACTACATCATCCAACTCACTCAACTGACCATAATACATGTAGAGATTTTGTGATCTCCTGGCCTTCCTCTCTCCTCAACCTTTCAGATCATGAGATCATGCCACATGGAGGCCTTCTCATTGATCCACCTTATTTATCTCGTCATGTGTCAGCCTCTTGCGATCCTGGGCAGTTTCTCTTTCCTTATCACACTGATCACGGGATCACGGGAACATGCCACCTATCTACCTAGACCCACAAACTTCCTTCCTTTTTGGTGAAGAGGCTTAGAGACTTCCAATCTTTTGGACAACAAGACTCTACACCTTTGTTTGACAACCCCCAAGGTTTCACAATGTACCCAAGGGATTCCACTTACTCACATGGACTTAATTGACTTCAAAGGATTAAAGACTCAAAATAAGTCTATTGAAGGCCTTAAAACCACTATATAAACCTTTCTAGATAGGTTATAAATTCCCTTTACACCCTTTGATCAGATTTCTCCAAACAAGCCAAACACCCAAGCAACCCTACCTAGTAGCCCTATTTTTCCTATTTTTTGGACTTTTTGACCAGACTTTCCAAAACACTTGAAAATTAAATTATAGATTTAGATACCCATTTGGAAGTTACACAACATATGTGAAAATTAGATATGAATCTTTTGGACCAAATATGCTTAAAATGGCTGACTCCAGTATCTCCACTAGGCCTAATTGGGCCACTTTACAAAGAAACTACCAAAATTACTTATCCCCAAACACTATAACTATCATAAGTTCCTATTTATGACTCAAATAAAAGTATTATGGTATTTTTTTTCAGCCACAACCTTCCCAAATGGTCAAACTCCAAATCCCTCACCAAATGGCTCCAAAAACTAGGGCCTTCTAGGAAAGGACCCAAAAATCACTTCCAAAACTTCTCCTTATGGATCCACCATAATTTTTACATTTAATTCTTCTACCTCAAACCAAAACATGCCCTCCTTAAGCCATATTTTCTTCTACTACACTTATGGCATCAAATTCCATGCATTTTCATGCACCCAAGCACTCCAACTTGCCCAACTCGATGATCATCTACATTATCTATGTTATTCCTGCATTATTATGGATAATTACATATGATAAATGTCATAAATCCATCCCCAAGTCATAGTTAGAATAGAAAGGGGATGGTTACACCATTTTGTTTAAGAAAACAATGTGAAAATGGCTATTTATAGCACTTTGAATGTATGAAAGAAAAATTCAGAATGAAATCCTTCTAAGATGGATCAAAAAAACTTTAAATACATCCTATAATGCACATCAATGATCAAAAATTGAAAGAAGTACAATAATAGACCAAAATATGAAAGAAACTATGAATTTTATTGCATTTTCAGCCTACAGGCCGTACAATCCTTTCTCCAATTCATTTCTCCTCTTTCCCAGTCATTCATGGGAGTTTATAGAAAAAAATTCAACTTCCAAAACTGATCCCAAGTGGCTGGAAGTTATTACAAATTATTTAAGACTCTTAAATGCAATTTCCCACCAAAACACAACTAGTCGTTAATATTCAAAAATTTGAATTATTAACTTGTGTTTTTGGTATTTTATTGCTTAAAACTTATTAAATACTTTATGGATTCAATTCCTA